>PHNY01282975.1:503-17323 GCA_003724115.2 Anethum foeniculum | reverse complement strand
CTTAAAAAGAAAGATATAAATGAATGTAAGTGCTGGAATTGTAATGAAAAGGGTCATTATGCTAATAAATGCCCTAAATTAAAAGAAAAGAAAGTAAAATATATGGAAACATCACAATTTATTATGGAAATAGAACAAATAAGAGAAGATGATGATTGATGTAGGCATGCTATCAGGTAAGCTTTTGGAAAGCATAGGTAATTATGTTGGAATTTTTGTGAAGGCTGATCCTCAGAATTTTAATGGAGGCTGGAAAATGTACTACTGGATTCGTATTAGAATGAAGGTTGATAAGCCAATAAAAAGGAGAATGAAGGTTAAAGGAGAAGGGGGAGAGTGGTCATGGATTAATTTTAAGTACGAACGATTGAGCACTTTTTGTTTTCTGTACGGTTTAATAGGACATTCCGATAGAGAATGTAATATTGTTTATGCAAATTCTGACAAAACCATTGAGAGATCATATGTAACATGGTTGAGAGCTCCTGTCAAGGGCGGTAAAAATCAAAGCATAGGAGCTCGTTGGTTACGTAATGGGACGGAAGGAGGACAGAACTGGTGTTCAAATTTTGGTTCTGTTCAACCTCATACAACTGGAAATACGATGAAAGAGATGGGTACGAGATTTATGGAGGTGGATGGACATATCAGCGAGATTATAGGAGAAACAGGTGCAATTCAGGTGAGTCAGGCATTTCAAACGGATGGAACACAGGACAAAGAGGCTACAATTGTGGCAGATAAAGATATGAGCAGGAAAAGAATTGAAACAGAAACTATTGTTATGGAAACTAAGCGTAAGAGGGGGAATGAAGATAATAATATGGATTCAAACGTAGAATCAGATGCGGACCTAACTGTGGATACAAATAGGCTGGATAGGACAAATATTAGGCCAAAAAACTTGCTAAAGGTGGGACCTGTTGTGCAGGCCCGCCTACAACGATGAGTCTATTATCCTGGAATTTTCGTGGGTTGGGTAGACCACGTGGAATTCGTTTCTGAAAGAACTTACGTAACAAATAAAACCTAGCATTATTTTTCTTTCTAAAACCTTATCAAAACAAAATAAAATAGCTGAAGTATGAGAGCTCTGAATTATGCTAATTGGTGGTCGATTGATGCTCAAGGGCATAGTGGTGGGTTGGCTCTAATATGGAAAAAAGAGGGAGGATGTGAAGTTAAGGATGGAAGCCCTCATTATATTGATTTTGAGGTTGCCAATGAACAAATAGGAAGATGGCGTTATACTTGTTTTTATGGATGTCCGGAGAGGAGTCGGAGACAAGAATCGTGGAATATTTTGAAAGATTTGGCAGGTAGATTGAATTTGCCATGGTGTATTATCGGGGATTTTAATAATTTAATGAGTGCGGATGAAAAAAGAGGGGGGGAGACCTCACCCATTTTATTTACTGCAAGGATTTGTTGATGTTGTGAATGAGTGCGGCCTGAGGGATTTAAGTTTTGTAGGAGATAAATATACTTGGGAGAAATCTCGTGGTAAGCCAAATTGGGTTCAGGAGAGACTTGATAGGGGCTTAGCAAATCAAACTTGGTGCAACCTATTTCCATGCGCAGAGGTGCAGAAGCAAGTTTATTAACCTAAAGAGCGTCGGTTTAGGTTTGAAAATTCATGGCTTAAAGAGAAGAAATGTGAAGTTGTGATTCGAAGTGGGTGGAATGAGTTACCAGGGCTTAACATTGTAAATAAAATAAAGTTATGTGGTACCAGGCTAAAGAGTGGGGGTGTGGTTTAGCTGCTGAATATAAGCAACATGACAAAATGTATCGAGCTAAGCTTAGAAACTTACGATCACGGAGAGATGCATATGGGGTAAATCTGTATAACGAGGTGAGATGGCAGTACATGATTTTGTTAGGAAAAGCAAGAAGTATATTGCAGGCAACGGGCAAAAAATTTTTGGTTACGTGAGGGAGATAATAATATGCGATTCTTTCACAAGTTTACATCTGGAAGAAGGAAGTCTAATTACGTACAAAGAATCAAGGATGGTAATGGTGTATGGAGGGAAACGAAACATGAAGTCCAGGAGGTTATTCAGGGGTATTTTTCTTAGCTGTTCACTGTAACGAATCAAGATGGCAAACTTTCAGACCGTGAGAGTGTGAAGCAGGTGTCGGAGAAGGAAAATGATGATTTGATTGCTGATATTACACCAGAGGAAGTAAAAAATGCAATCTTTTCTATGCATCCGGACAAATCACCAGGTCCGGATGGACTTAATCCTGCCTTCTTTCAGTCATTCTGGAGTGTAGTAAGCGAAGATGTGGTTCAATTTTGCCAGAAGTTTATGGAAACTGGGTTACTTCCTGCAGGTATAAATCACTCTTTAATTTGTTTGATCCCCAAAATAAAAGTGCCTCAAACCATGTCTGATCTTAGACCCATTTCGCTTTGTAATATTTTGGTGAGAATCTTGTCTAAGGTTTTATCAAACCGATTGAAAAGGTGCTTGGGGTCGATTATATCTGATAGACAAAGTGCATTCATAGAAGGTCGTTTACTCACAAACAATGCTTTACTAGCTTTTAAGGTGAATCATTATATGAACGGAAAACACAGGGGCATAATGGTTTAGTGGCTCTAAATATAGATATCTTTAAGGCGTATGATCGCTTAGAGTGGGATTTTATTCATAATACGATGATAAAGTTTGGTTTCCATGACCTCTGGATAAGACAAGTAATGCAGTTCATTCAATCTATTTAATATAGTTTTTTACATAGAGATGGGGAATTTGGGTACATTCAGCCTCAACGGGGATTACGCCAGGGTGACCCTATCTCGCCATATATTTACATAATATGTGCATAAGGGTTAAGTGCTATGATTAGAAGGAGTAAGCAGGTTGGGTTGTTACATGGATGTACGGTTGTAAGAGGGGCACTAACGATTTCTCACTTGTTATTTGCAGACGATTGTTACTTCTTTTTTTCGTGCAAATGCCAGTGAAGCAGATATGATGAAAAGAATTTTAAATTGGTATGAACATAAGTCAGGGCAGATGATAAACTACAGCAAATCAGTTGTTACTTTCTCACCTAATACGACTGATAATTGTAAGAATGTAGTATGTGAGGAGTTGGGTGTTCAGGAAGCAGCAGTACCTGGCCGTTACCTAGGTATCCCAATGCGCATTGGAGGCAACATGGTAGATGAGTTTAAATTTCTGGTGGAGAAAATTGATAAGAAGTTACAGAACTGGAATAATCAAACCATATCAAAAGTGGGAAGGTTACTTTGCTTAAAACAGCAGCGCAGTCCATACCAAATTTTTGGATGCAGCTCCTATTGATTCAAAATTCTATTTGTGATAGGATTGAAAAACGGATGAACGCTTTTTGGTGGGGGAAAAGTAGAGTAACTGGTGGGATTAAATGGCTGTCTTGGGATAGAATATGCACAATCAAGGAAGAAGAAGGTTTAGGTTTCAGGAAACTGAAGGATTTCAACACATCGATGTTGGCAAAGTAGTCTTGGAGATTGATGGTGGAGAGTAATCCTTTAGTTAGTAAGTTCATGAAGGCGCGTTATTATCCTGACTCAGATTTCTTGGATGCTTCACTTGGATCTTATCAAAGTTATTTGTGGAGAAGTCTCTTGGCAACTCAAGATATGATGAAACAGGGAATACGGAGGAAAATTGTCAATGGACTAACAAATATGGTGTGGAAGGTTCCTTGGCTTCCGGATTTAGAAGACGGCTACGTTAAAATAATGGTCCATGAGTAGTTACAGCATACTACTATTCAAAATTTATATGCTGTAAATCAAAAAATGTGGGATGTGGATGTAGTATCAGACCTATTTGATGAATGGGATAAGAAGCTTATTTTACAAATTCCAGTTCCCGTACGTGACAATGGATTCATGGTATTGGATATTAGATCAAAAAGGGGAGTTTACTGCTAAAAGTTATTACAGAATAGTTCGAGGTGAATATGCATGTGTTGATCGAGTGTTCTGGAAGAGGATTTGGAGCTTACAGTTACCAGGAAAGATGTTAAATTTTATATGGAGGGCCTGCTCTAATGTGTTGCCAACTGCAGTGGCCTTGCAAAGTAAAAGGGTGAATGTTATTTCCTGGTGTTCATGGTGTCAAGAAGCTATGGAAGATGCAGTTCACGTGCTTTTTGATTACAATATAGCTCGAGAGATATGGTGCTCAACTTGATTGCAGAATGTTATCACGGTAGCTAACAGTGATATGGTCATGACAGTGTTGAAGCGGGTACTTAATGTAGGAACACGAGAACAATTTGTCATGGTGAGTTTACTGTGTTGGAGTTTATGGACAAGACGAAATAAGTGGGTGTGGGAAAGAATACATATGTCCGTGTTTGGTATTAAAGCAATGGCGTGTAACTTAGTGGCAGATTGGAGACGTGGTAGGAGTCAGGATGGTATAGGCTCGGATAAGAGGACTAGACATTGTAAATATTGATGCATCATATAAGGCAGGGGAAGCTAGCATTGGGGTTGGTTGTGTGGTTCGTGACAATCATGGTAAATTTCTAAGGGCTAGAATTAACCTATTGTATGGTACTACAAATGCCAGAGAGGCAGAAGCTTACAGCCTCAAAGAAGCTATAGAATGGATCAGAATGTAGAGAACAACGAGATGCATTTTCGAATCAGATGCTAAGCTCTTGGTCGATGCATTCCAGAGGGATCGAGGACGCTCAAATTTTGATACTATTATGGAAATTTGAAGTGATAATCTTAGACACTTTGAGGATGTGTCAGTTGTTTTTGTTAGTAGATCAGTGAATAGTGTAGCTCATGTCTTGGCTCAGGCTACATATTCTTTGTCCGGTTCTATGGAGTGGAATAATACCGCTCCAAATTTTATCTCATGCAATCTTATGTTGCATGCAATTTAATGGAAGCAAGTACGTTTTACTCAAAAAAAAGGTCAATAAATTAGAATGAAAAATCAATAGGCTACCATATATTATTAGATGAATTTGTGTTGTTACGAATTACTCTGGACAACATTTACAGATTATAAATATATTTATTTTTCAAATTATAAATTAATTATAAGTTATTTATATAATATGCATAACAAACTTAATATATCCAATGTCACCGAGTTTATTAAGAAACCAGGACAATAAGTCGCGTTTCGCGGCGGCAATATATTAATATTTTAAAAAAATTATAAAATATGACGACAAAATATCTTTTTAATATATCTTTCGATTATATTTAATATAAAATAACAAACATAGATTACTTAAATTTAAATATCAAATAATACCTTCTATAATTAGATAGCCTCAATAATGAAACAAACCTCCAAAAATACTCCGTTCTTCCCAGACAAAAGACTGCGTTCTAAAATCATAAAATCAATCAATTCTAAAATTAACTGATCCATAGCATCCTCCTTTCTTCCCGAACAAAAAGTTGTGTTCTAAAATCATAAAATTAATCGAGCATTCTGAAATCATAAAGCCAATCAAACAATAACATACACTTAAAAGCTTAATAAAATAAATAGTGAAAAAACTATCATAATATACTGAATAAAATTTGAAACACAAGTGCTAATGAAAGTAACAAACATAAATTATTTAAATTTAAATATTAAATAATACGTTTATAATTAAATAACCTCAATAATAAAACGTACTTCTAAAACTAACTGATCCACAGTATCCTCCGTTCTTCTTGGGCAAAAGACTGCATTCGAAAATCATAAAATCAATGAAGCATCCTAAAATCATAAAATCAACCAAATAATAACATACACTTAAAGGCTTAACAAAGCAAATAGTGACAAAACTATCGTAACACGCAAAATAAAGTTTGAAATACAACGTTAATGAAAAACTGAGTTAACAATTTGCTCTTTTTTTTCAAGTCAAACGATTTACACTTATGTATATATGAAATTATTTACTTCCTACTTAAACCATATTTTATGACTTGAAATTTAGGAGAGTATTAAGATAAGAACTTTGACTTGAAAAGAAAGTTTTAGCGATAATAATCTAAAAGAGAAATTTTAGGAAAACTATAACATAATAATTTGAGATAAGGAGAAAGTTTAAGAGAAAATGAAGAAATTAACTTTTGACTTGAAAATAAAGTTTATAAAAATAATAATATGATTAAAAAATTTTTGGAAAATAATAAGATGATAATTTGAGTTAAGTGGAAAGTTTATTGATATAGTAGAGAAATTTTAGAAAAATATAATAAGAAGGTAATTTGAGTTAAGAAGAAAGTTTAGGAGAATATGAGGTAATTAAGATTTTTCTATTTTTTAATTCAAAAATTTGAGAGAATTCAAAAAATAGAACGGGGCGCCACATAAATGCCCACGTCTTCTCCTTTATCTAAATACCAGCCTATAGCTCGTGTGTTGCACGGATTAATTTTAACTTTTTTCATTCTTATTATTAATACAATATTTATTATTTTATTATAAAAAACAAATTATTAAATGTACTAAATATGTCTTTAAAATTAATAATATAAACGCTTTTCATTGGCATGATTTAAACCTAATCTATCTATCTATACTATATTATAGTAGACGAAACATTGAAAGTTTGGTCGGTACCTGTTTTTTGGTACACGCCGATTTTACCTAATTGCCCTTGTTTATATATTTTATAAAAGTAACTTTTATAAAAAGATTTATATGAACTATAAAAATATCATGGACAGTTACCTTTTTGATTAAAACACGTTACCTTTTCTATTTTTCTCTACTAAAACACCTCATTTTTCAGAAATATCACAGATAATTATATTTAAATTTAATAGAATAAAGTAAAACACGTTACATTTTCTATTCTTCTCTACTAAAACACCTCCTTTTTCAGAAATATCACAGACAATTATATTTAAATTTAATAGAATAAAAAAATATTATAATTTACTAATAACCAAGCAATTAAATTTTTCAGCAAAATCACGTTACCTTTTCTTTATTTTTCCTAACAAAACCTCCTCTATTTTAAAAAATAACATTGGTAATTTTATTTAATAAAGTAAAATTATAACACTATAATAACTAATAAATGATCAAATTATAAAGAAAATCTGTGCATCGCACGGGTTACCTTATCTATTTTTCTCAATAAAACACCGCTATTTACAGAAATATCACAAGCAATCAAACACGTTATCTTTTCTATTTTTCTCAAATAAAACACATCCTTTTTACCTTTTGTATTTTTTATAACCAAGTTTCACTTATTTTTCAAAAATAACATGGACAATCCTATTTAATTAAATTAAATAATATTATTATAATTATTAATAATCAACCAATTACATTTTTAAACTAAAATGCAAAATCAATTTATTAAATTAAAATTTAAAATTAATATAATATTAAAAAAAGTCCCTACATCGAACGGGTTCTAAGCTAGTACTAATTATATAATAGACGAAATATTGAAAGTTTTGATACAACGTTTTCGGTTTTCACTCATTTAATTTAATAATAAAATATAATTATTACTATAACTAACCAATTACCCTTTTCAACTAATATTGTTATTAATAACTAATCAATTGACTTTTTCAACTAAAACACCAATTTCCTTTTTTAACTAAAACATTTACCTTTAATAACTAATCAATTAACTTTTTCAACAACAACACCAATTACATTTTTTCACTAAAAAATATTACCTTTTCTATTTATTCCATCTAAATTATCTCCATTTCTGAAAATATCACGGAAAACTAAAATATATCTGTTTTCAAAGAATATCACAAGCAAGTCTATTTAGTAATAATAATAATAATAATAATAATAATAATAATAATAATAATAATAATAATAATAATAATAATACTAATAATAATAATAATAATAATATAGTTATAAATAACTAACTAATTACCTTTTTCATATGAAGGTCAAATAAATACCTCTCTTTTCCAAAAATATCATGGGCAACTAAAATATTTTTCTTTTCCAAAAATATCACCGGAAGTATAATTAATAAAGTAGAATAATAATAATAATAATAATAATAATATAAATTTTAATAACTTACAAACTACCATTTTTCAAATAAAACACATTATCTTTTTTATTTTTTCTAACAGCCCCATTCTTTTTCCAATATAATATGAACAATTCTATTGTAATAAGCAAAATAATAAAATTATAATTATTAATAACTAACCGATTATCCATTTCAACTAAAACGCACTATCAATCCTAATAAAATAAAAGATGATATTAAAATTTTTAATTCAAATTAAATTAAAAAATTATATAATATTTACAAAAATCCGTGCATGGCACGAGGTTTAAGCTAGTAGTATTTAAAAAATTATGATCACAATATTTTTTGTATTGCATATAAAGATTTTGATATATTTAAATTTTACCTATGCGATATATAGATTTTTTTTTTAATTTTATCTAAATATATTTTTCAAGAATTATATATATACTAGCTTAAAATCCGTGCGATGCACGGATCTTCTTTAATATTGTATAATTTTTTAATTTAATTTAAACTGAAAATTTTAATATCAATTTTGATTTTATTTGAATTGATAGTGCTGAAACAGATATTAAGTTGATTATTATAATTATAATGTTATTATTAAAATAGATAGTTGATTAAAAAAATAAAAAGGATAATGTATTTTCACTGAAAAAAGGTAATTGATTAGGTATTAGTAATTATATTATTATTGTTATTATTCTAATTTATTAAATAGATTTTTTCGTGATATTTCTTAAAAGGAAAGATATTTTCGTTGGCCATGATATTTTTGTAAAAGAGAGATATTTTAGTTGCTCGTGATATGAAAAAAGGTAATTTGTTAGTTGTTAATAATTAAATAATTATTATTATTATTCTATTTTATTAAATAGAATTGCCTGTGATAATTTTGGAAAATAAAGATATTTTAGTTGCCCGTGAGGTTTTAAAAAAGAAGGTGTTTTATTTGCCCGTGTTATTTTTACAAAAAAAAAAAGAAGAAGATATTTTAGCTAGAAAAAAGGAGAAAAGATAATATGTTTTAGTTGGAAAAGGTAATCGGTGTTTTACTTGAAAAAGTTAATTTATTAAATATTAATTACAATAATATTATTAATAAAAGAACAAAAATCAAAAACCGTTCAACCAAAACTTTCAATGTTTCTTCAATTATATAATAGTATAGTATAGTATAGTATAGATAATAGCTTATAACTCGTGTGATGTACAAATTTTCTTTAATATTTCGTGATTTATTATGTAAATTCAAATTGAAATTTTTAAAAACNNCGTTGGTTTAATTTTTTAAATGACATGATTTGATAATAATTATATATTAACATGTATATGTTCGAGATATTTTTAGAATTAAAGGTAATTTAGTTAGAAAATATAAAAAAATATTGTGTTCAAGCTGAAAAAGAGGTAATCGGTTAATTATTACTCCCTCCGTCCCTTTTTAGTTGTCCAGTTTTGACTTTTGATGGTCAAATTGACCAAACTTTGAGTGAATTTTACATATATTATACGATTGAAAATATTTTAAAATATTATATCATTACAAACAACATTTAATCTATTTTAATATGTAAATTTCAGTTTTTTGAGATAATAAACGTATAAATTCTAATTTTTGGTCAAAAGTTAGTCAATTTGACCACTGAAAAGTCAAACGTGACAACTAAAAAGGGACGGAAGGAGTAATAACTATAATATTATTATTTAAATTTATTAATTAGAATTGCCTGTGTTATTTTCGGAAAAGAGTAAGTTTTGTTATTTGAAATAGAAAAGGTGATATGTTTTAGTAGAAAAAGGTAATTGGTTGGTTTTAGTAATTTTAATATTTTATTAAATAGAATTACTCGTGATATTTTTGGATAAAGATATGTTTTAGTTGTGGAAAATAAAAAAGATAATGTGTTTTACTTTAAAAAAAATGTAATTGTTTATATACTAATTAAGTAAGAATATTTAAATAAAAATAATGACATTATTAAGTAAGGGTAGTTAAGTAATTTCAGCAAGTACCGTACTGACCAACCAACCGACTGACTACCAAACTTTTAATGTTTTGTCTATTATAATATAGTACTAGCTTAAACCCCGTGTGATGCACGGTTTTCTTTAATATTGTATATTTTTTTTGTTTAACTTGAATTAAAAAAATTTAAATCTTTCATTATAATAATAATAATATTATTTTATTTTATTAAAATATGATTGCTCATGTTATTTTTGGAAAAGAGGGTGGTTGGTCCGAAAATAGATGAAAAAGAGTAATTGGTTAGTTATTAATAATTATTATTATTATTATTATTATTATTATTATTATTATTATTATTATTATTATTCTACTTTATTAAATAGACTTGCCCGTGATATTTTTGAAAAAGAGTGATATTTTAGTTGCTCGTGATATAAAAATGTTAATTGGTTAGTTATTAATAATTATATTATTATTATTATTCTAATTTATTAAATAGACTTACCCGTGATATTTTCGGATAAGATAAATATTTTAGTTGCACGTGATATTTTTAGAAATAAAATATTATAGTTACCCGTAATATTTTTGGAAAATGAGATGTTTTAGCTAGAAAAAATAGAAAAGCTAAAACGTTTTAGTAAAAAAAATAAATAAGGTACCATATTGTAGTTGAAAAAAGTAATTGATTTATATACTAATTAGGATAAATATAACTTTAAAATAAATATGATTAGATAAAGGTAGTTTACATGTGATATTTTTGAAAAAAAGAAGTAGTTTTAGTTAGAAAAAATAAAAAAGGTAACGTATTTTAGTTGAAAAAGATAATTGATTTATATACTATTTATGATTAAAATAAAAATTATTAGTTATAATAATATTTTATTTTATTAAATATATTTGGTTGTGATATTTTAGAAAAAAGGGGATATTTTAGTTGAAAATAAAATAAAAAAGGTAACATGTTGTAGTTGAAAAAAATAATTGATTTATGTACTAATTAGGATAAATATAACTTTAAAATAAATATGATTAGGTAAAGGTAGTTAAGTAAAAATACCATGAATAATTAAGTAAGGGTAATCAAGTAATTTCAGCAGGTATCGTACCTATTGACCGACCGACCACCAAAATTTTAATGTTTCGTCTATATTATATAGTATGAATTTATTTTATTAAATATATTTGCCCATGATATTTTTGAAAAGGGAGATGTTTTAGTTGGAAAAAATAAAAAAAAGGTAACGTGTTGTAGTTGAAAAAAGTAATTGATTTATATACAAATTTTGATAAATGTAACTTTAAAATAAATATGATTAACGTAACTGCCCGTTCTAGTGGCTCCACCTCCCCATTTTAATTGGAAAAAAAAAGTAATGTGTTTTAATTGAAAAAGGTAATTAGTTTATATACTAATTATGATTATAATAGAAGTTATTAGTAGGGGGCAATTAAGTAAAAATAACATGAATAATTAAGTAAGGGCAATTAAGTAATTTTGGCAATTACTGTACTGACCGACCGACCAACCGACTACCAAACTTTCAATGTTTCGTCTATTATAATATATAGTGTGTGTGTGTGCGTGTGTGTGTATATATATATATATATATATATATATATATATGTATATATATATATATACACACACACACACACATATATTATACTGGCTATTTAATATTTTTTTAATTTTATCTATATATATATTATACATGTTATTTAATATTTGTATAATATTTTATTATATTATTAATCATGATATTAATTTATATTTTTATATGATAAATTTTCTTAAATCGTCTTCAATTCGGTTCTACTATGTAACACATTTTTTATATATTAAACTGGTATAAACATACAATTTATTTGGTATTTTATATATATAATTGTACATAAATATGTATAAAATACTACAAATAGTAATAGAATATATATATATATATATATATATATATATATATATTCAGTATAAAATAAAATAAATTATTATATTTCTAGCATCATGATAGATAATAATCCGTAACTTATTATATTCTGAACTAAAATTTCGTATTTAATTTTTAGTGTGTGAATTTTATTTTCCAAATAATTTTTGGTATTAAAATTCTATAACCTTATAACTTGCAAATATATTGAATTGTGTGTTTTGCATACTTTCTTGTATTTCGTGTTCCGTGTACGTGGTCGTGTACTTTGATATTGTGTACATTTTGTGTCTCGGTGAAATTTTTGAATAAAATACAAAAATTGATAAATTAATATAAATATATAAATAGTATTCATTTTGGTTAAACTTTTAGTAGCCAAGTCTAAAGTTAATAAGTTATAAAGTGTCCAGTGACCAAATCATGTTAAACTTAAATTTGAAATTATTTTATATTTTATTTTATAAAAGTTAAGTATACAATTTCGTGTATTTATATTTCTTATCATGTATTAAGGATAAATTTAAAATTTATACTAAATTTATACGTGTAATATCATTTTTATATATTGAAAAAGTAAACACAAAGTTTCGTGACAAATATGAAACTGCGGCTGTGGTGAGGTGTCTTGGTGTGAGTTGGACTCCTTGTCGAAGAGAATAAGTAGTTGTGCAGGAAATAAAGAGGAGTATAAAATATGAATTCTAATTAAAACGTCACTGAGGTTGGATATAGGAGTTTACATGTTTTTTTTTTAGAATGAAACTTTCATTAAAACGATAAAGCATCCGACAATAATGTCCCCAACAAACAAGATGGAGGAGACCAGATTACATGAAAGCAATTGAGCTCACAAGGAAATCTTGCAAGATTATGCGCAACCTTGTTCGCTTGCTTTTTAACGTGACTAACTGAAATTCTTGAAGTACTACTTAACATCTCTTGACACTGCTGCACAAGATCTCCAATCTCCAGGATATTGTCATGACCCTGGTTTATTGCATTAGCACTGATTAACGAGTCACTCTCCATAGAAATAGAATCACCTGCAAACCCTGAGACCACAAAATCACTTCCCAAATACCACAAAGTTCTGCTTCCAGAATAGACTCAACACCTGCAAATCTTATGACTTTTCCTGCAATATAATGGCCTTGGTGGTTTCTAATAAGCAAACCAACTGCAAAAGAGTTTTGACCTGCCACTACTGATGCATCCACGTTAATTTTGAGATGATTCACCTCTGGAGGTTTCCACTTGATGTCATTTCTTATCCTGGCCACCCCTGCAGGCTGAGAATCCAACACCCTTCTGTTAACTACTTGCCACTCTTCAACCTGTTTCCGACTCCAGGATAGTGCAATAAATGGAGCTATGACTTTCCCTTCAAAAATGCTATTGTTCCTGGCAAACCAGACTCCCTAGAGCACAATCACAATTTTTATCAGCTTGTCCTCTATAGCACTAGCCAACATATTGGAAAGCCATACATGAGCATATTCCTCCTCTATCCTTTCAAAATCGAGACCAACTCTCTGACAGCACTCCTTGGCAAAATTACAGTCAATAAACAGATGATTCATATGTTCAACATCTCCCATACACATAGAGCAACTAATCGAAACCCGAATATTTCTACCCCTAAACAGATTCCTAACTGGCATTACATTACGACAAAACCTCCAGAGGAACACCCTCATTTTATACGGGATTTTCAGCTTCCAAATTTTACTCCAACCTGTTGATATTTGAATACCAGCTACTGCAGTTTGATTCTTACACCATTGAAAGTACCCTGACTTCACCGTGTACTTACCATTACTAGTATGGGTCCAAGCAATCCTGTCCCTAACACACCCTTGCGGAATACGTGTATTTAAAATTGCGTTTGCATCTTCACTACTGAAGTGAAGTCGAACTTTTCCTTCATCCCAAACCTTTTCACCCTCCTGAAAGAAATCACAAACTCTCATCTGCTCCGTCTGATTGTTCGAATCTGTACTGCCAACATAAAAATTTTCCTTAGCTCTAAGCCATCTATCCTTAACAATATTAATCTCCTTACCATCACCTAACACCCAACTCAGGTCCGTCTTCACCTCCTCTTTCGCTTGCCATAAACTTGACCACGTGTAGCTGGCTCCTCCAGTCCTACCAACTTGTAAGAAGTAACAATTAGGGTAGTATCTAGCCTTCAAAACACGAGCAACAAGAGCATTTGGTCTACTCACTAAATTCCAACATTGTTTACCTAACAGAGCCAAATTGAAGCCATGAATATCCCCGAAACCTAGACCACCATCAAATTTTGAACCACACATCTTATTCCAGGCCAGCCAACGAATACCTTTAGTAGTAGAGGAGTTAGTTTGCCACCAAAATGCATTCATGGTTCTTTCTATTTCCTGGCACAATGACACAGGGATCAGAAATCACGACATGGTATACGCCAGAATTGATTGCACCACGTTCTTTAACAAAACCAACTTCCCAGCTTTTGACAATAAACTCGAGCTCCAACCTTTAACTTTTTGAATAACTTTATCTTTCAAGTATCTGAACACTGTTTTCTTTGATCGACCCATCAGATAAGGCAAACCAAGATACTTACTCTCTCATATATCCTTGAAGACACCCAGCTCTTGTTTTATCTGTGCTTGTTTATCTAATCTGACATTTAAACTAAAGAATATCGCTGATTTCTGAAAATTTACTGCTTGACCTGACCATAGTTCATAATTGTTCAACAAACTCTTAACTGCTCTAGTTTCTGAATCCGTTGCTTTAAAGAATAAGAAGCTGTCATCAGAAAATAACAAATGAGTCATTGAGGGAGCTGAAGTGCAGACACGGCAGCCACTTATTTGATTGGATTCAGCAGCTGTTTTTAGCGATTTAGACAGACCTTCAACTCACAATAAGAACAGATAAGGAGATAGAGGATCTCCTTGACGGAGACCTCGAGTTGGAATAATAAGGCCTATGCAAGAACCTTGAAAAGATATGGTATAAGAAACAGTTGTCACATAAAGCATCATCCATTTAACCCATTTTTCTGAAAACCCCATCCCAATCATTTGATCCTTCAAATAATTCCAGTTCACCCGATCATAGGCTATGCTTATGTCGAGTTTAAGAGCCACTTCACCTACTTGCCCATTACTCTTCCGTTTCATATAGTGTAAAATTTCTAAAGCCACCAAGACATTGTCTGTTATGTTTCGCCCGGGGATGAAGGTTGATTGCTCTTCAGATATAATACTTGGTAGGAATTTTTAAAGTCTGTTCGCTAACACTTTCGCTACAATCTTATAAAGAACGTTACATAAAGCTATTGGACGTAGATCTTTAGGATCATCAACACTATCTTTTTTAGGAATGAGTACCAGTGTGGTATCATATACCGTAATAGGCAGAGATGCTTCTACTAACCATTTCTTACAACATTGGAAAACCTCTTTCCCAATCAGCTTCTAGAAGTGCTGAAAAAATGCTGGGTTTAATCCGTCTGGGCCACTAGCTTTGTCGAGGTGCATGCTGTTTACAGCTTGAGTAAATTCTGCAAAGGTCATTTCTGTAGTAAGCTTCTCGCTTTGGTCACTGGAGATTATAGCTTCAATATTACGATCAGGTTGAACAAGTCTGCTATCAGTAGCCGTGAAAACTTGATTAAAAAAATCCTTCAAAACTCTGCACATACCATCGTGATCAGTAATAATAGTCCCATCACCAGCTTTAAGCCCAGTGAGATGATTAAGTTTCTTTCTGCTCGAGGCCACAACATGGAAATATTTGGAGTTTGTGTCCCGTCTTTCAACCAAAAGGACTTCGCTCGTTGTTGCAAATATGCTTCTTCATGACTCAATAAATCATTCAATTTATCTTTCTCATCGAAATACATTTGGACTCCATCATCATCTTCTCTGTCTTTTAAACTATCAAGAATTCCCTTTTGCTTCAAAAATTTCTCTCTAAATTTGTGAAAAAACACTCTCCCCCATTTTGCCATATAAGACACTGAAAGTAGCGTAGGAAGAAGATGCACTGCAGGAAGACTCATCCAGAATTTCGAAACCTCCGTATGAAAACCATTCTCCTTTAGCCAGGTATTCTCGAATTTGAAACGAAATTGCTTCTTAGAAATAGACGTATTGACAAGCTCAAGTTTTATGAGGTCATGGTCAGAGACTATGGAGTGAAAAACCGTTAAAGTGCAAAAAGGAAATTTACTCCACCATAAACTACTAGCAAAGCCCCTATCCAATCTTTCACGAACCCAATCCGCCGTTCCTTTACTTTTCTCCCAAGTGTAGTCACCACCTTTTAAGTCCATCTCTATCAACGAACTATCATCCACGGCTTTTTGGAAACCATCCAACAAGCTTTAAGGATGCCTGTTTTTGCCTTTTTTATCACTAGAATAGAGCATATCATTAAAATCTCCGAAAACACACCAAGGAAGTTGAGAAACCGAAGCCAGAGAACGAATAAGATCCCAAGAAGCTCGACGCCTTTCCCTTTCAGGAAAGCCTTAAAACAAGTAAGGCGCCAGTCTCTTCCACTATTTTCCTTTATTATCACGTCAATGTAATTACTAGAAGAATCAAAGACTCTACACTGAACATTGTGTCTCCAAAACAGAGCTAATTCTCCTCCTCTACCTTGTTTGTCTACTGCATGAAAATTAGCAAAACCCAACTTCGTAGCTAGCACTGAAATTTTATTACTAACGGCAAGGGTCTCAGATAAACATAAGATATCAGACTTATGAGATTTGATCATCTCTTTTAGCACACGAACTGTATGTAGATATATTTGTGATGTCATGTCTAATGTTGTTTATGTTTAGTTTTTCAGATCTTAAGTACAGGACAAATCAGGACTTACTGGAAAGCAGAACTTAACTA
>PHNY01282886.1:2764-16277 GCA_003724115.2 Anethum foeniculum | reverse complement strand
CTATAAAGGAGTATCTTTGTAGTAGAGAAAATCTCGAGTCCGGGGAGGATCTCAGGGACTGGACTAGGGGTGAGTGGACTCCGTTTGCTGAGTAGCCACGCCGAACCAGGATAAAATCTCTATCTCGTACTTTATTTCTTTACCGCTTTACTTCTCCACACTCGATTTACTTGTTTTCAAGTAACGAATTTTTAAACGGGAAAGAAAATTTGAAAACGCCAAGCTCTAAATTTTAAAAGGTTATAAGCTATTCAACCCCCCCTTCTAGCTTATTAACCCCTATTTCGGGCTTAACAAAATATAATAATTTTTTTAAAATATAACTATTGTGTCATTGTTCTAGTTAGTTAATAAGAGTATTGCAGAGTAAGTGCCTGTTTGGGAAATCTTAAAATAAGTAACTTATGACTTAAAATGAATAAGTGACTTATAAGTAATAAGTAGATGAATACTTATAAGTTATATAAGTGTTTGGATATTTTTACTTATAAGTAAGAATATTTTTTACTTAAATGAGCTAAAATAAATATGTTTTAAATATATTTATCTTCATTTGTGAATTTTAAATTAGATTAACATTTAAAAACATATATTTTAAAACTAAAGTTAAGAAAAAAACAAAAACACAAAAAAAGTTGAGAAAAAGTACGGCATTACTAACATTCAACTTATCAGCTTATAAGTTGTAAATTCGACTTAAAAGTTGGGTCGACAAACACTCGTCGATAAATTGTTACGGGCTTACAGCTGACTTATAAGTTGTGGGCAAACAGGCCCTAAGAAATAATTTACTTATATTTCAATATTTACAATTTTGTGTAATTAATTGAATTTGAATTATTTGGCCAATTAATTATGTTCAGCTTAATTTAATAATAATTTATTACATTAAAATAAAAATAAATATATATGTATATAATAATTAAATTTTATAAATGGTGAACTAATCTAGTAAGTAATAAAAAAAATTTAAGCCTTGTATCACTAAACTTTTCCTAAAAAAATAAAATTTAAGCCTTCTATAAATCCAAATTTGTTAAGGATTAAAAATTTTAAGCCTTATATAAACATGTTTTTAAAAGACATGTACACACCGATAGACACGCGCTTTATATGTATTTTTGTTCTGCTTTTTCTGTGTTTCAATCACCATGAAAGGAGTCTCTTTTTCTCTTGGATCCAAGAACTCATCATCTTCATCTAACAAGAGAACAATTCCCAAACTCAATATACACACAGATCAAACCAAGGAATTAATCACTGAATTCGATTCTTCAAAACCCCTTTCAAGTTCCCAATCCAAAACCCTAATTATCCCACCTCAATCCAATTCATGGCGACCCTTCAAGAAAATGAAGAATCTTGATGTTGCAATCGAATCTGCAGGTGATTCTAAGGGTGCCCTTGAGTTTGAAACGGTTCTTGACCCGGGTCAGGCCCGACCCGGATCCGAATCCGAGGTTTCTTATGGGTTGAATTTGAGGAAGAGTGTGATTGAGGATGTGGGGGGTGTTGAAAACGGCGAATTTGTGAGTATAGATAGGGTGATGGTGAAGAATTTGAAGGATGATTTGGAGAAGTTGCCTGATGATATGGGGTTTGATGAGTTTGATGGGTGTCCTGTTGAGGGGTTTGCGGCGGCTGTGTTGAAAGGGTATGGGTGGACTCAAGGGAGGGGAATTGGGAGGAATACTAAGGAGGATGTTAAGGTTGTTGAATACGAAAGACGGGTTGGGAAGGAAGGGTTTGGTTTTGTTGCGGATGCTCCCGTGATGAATAATGGTAGTGTTAAGGGTTCGGAGAAGAGGAAAGAGCGTATGAGTGGAGGGTTTGTGGGGAAGGATGTGAGGATTGTGAGGGGTAGGGAAATGGGGTTGAAGGGGAGGGTTTTGGAAGTAATGGGTGGTGGTGATTATGTTGTTTTGAGTGTTTTGAGGAATGGGAGTGAAGATGAGGTTAAAGTGAGGGGTAGTGATGTTGCGGAGTTGGGTTCGGTTGAAGAAGAGAGGTGTTTGAGGAAGTTGAAGGAGCTGAAGATTGGGGAGAAGAAGAGGGATGGTAAGAATAGGCGGAGTGATGAGAGGGAGGAGAGAGTGGGAATTAAGATTGAGGAGAAAAGGCGAGATGATAAGATGAGGAGAGGTGATGAGAGGGAGGAAAAGCCAGTAAGGAAGGAGAAAGTGAGGTGGTTAACGAGTAATATTAAAGTTAGGATTATTAGTAAGAAGTTGAAAGGTGGGAAGTTGTATTTAAAAAAGGGGAAGGTTGTGGATGTGGTTGGACCTTCAACATGTGATATATCTATGGATGATAGTAGGGAGTTGATTCAAGGTGTTGATCAAGAGTTACTTGAAACTGCAGTTCCACGGACAGGAGGCCCTATTCTTGTTTTGTATGGGAAGTATAAGGGTGTTTATGGAAGCCTTTTACAGAAGGATATGGACAAGGAAACTGCTGTTGTTGAAGATGCTGATACTCGTAAGCCACTTCATGTACTCCTTGAACAAATTGCGGAGTATATGGGAGACCCGAGTGAAATAGGATACTGATCTTTTTTCTGATCCACTTAACAGTAGAAAATGTGTTATTTGCACCTTACATTCATGGAAAGGTACACTGAGTTTCATGTCAATGGCTTATACAAACATGTCTACTTATATTTGAGATTTGCAAAGTACTTGAAATATTAGCTATCTTTTTACGTTATAATCTCGCCTTTAACTTATATGCGGAATTTAGTTTTGGTTGATTATATTAATTCGTTATATTTGATGTTATTAATAGTGGTGATTATATGATTGAATTTACATGTGTTTATATCGTTTACCTGCTGGTCGTGATAGAGTATTGTGTAATTTCTGCTGTTGTGATTGTATTAGAGTCCGACTTGCTCGTTGTAGTGTGAAGCGTGTAGAATATTACATTTTATTGTATGCGGAGACAATACTACTTATAGGTAGGTAGATTGGTCTTAGATGTATAATGTATTTTGAGTGATAGGTCAACCATCAGTGTCACTATTTAGGCTCAACCTATAAATAAACAACTTGAGTATCCAAAGTCACTTGTATGTCGATCCTTTAGTTCATTATGTATAATGAGTGGTGGAATTCATGTTACTAATAATTATGGTCTTAGATATAAGATCAAATATCAATAAGGGGCCTATTCATAAGAGGTGCAAATTATTATCCTGTTTGTCTTCATGCTACTCAAGTTGAATACATTTTATTTTCTATTAGTATAATTAACTTGTTTTGATGTTATTTCACTTGATATTAACTTTTTCATTAACCAATCATATAAAAGATGGACATGGATGGTAAACGCAATAAGGAATAATGTTAAACCAATAGATGTTGACATGCTTTTTTGGGTGAATATATAGATTAATTAACTATGAACATATCTGGGGTCTACTTTTTGTTCTATATCATAAATTTGCCAAATAAGACACATGGATGCTGGATGAATGCATAAATTTTAGCACCTTATTCGTAAATGCGCATACAGCAATTGTGTTTCACATTTGGAAAATTTACAGTTTAGGATACTTGATATCTAATACATTTAGAGTGAGAATTTATATTCGTTTAGAACACATGTTTATATCTCATGGTATAAGATTGTCGGTAATTGGTTCATCTATTATTGTGATTAGTTACTTGAAAATGCTTCAGGTTGGTTATAATGTTATTGGATCAGGTGATTTGACTAGTAGAATATATGCTGAAATATTAGGTTGCATGAAGAAAAAACAATTAAATATTTTGCACCTCCTTTAAGAGCCTCAAATTGATCTTATTTTTTACCGATTAAACATTTAGATAACTAAAGGAACAGTTGGAAAATATGTTCAGATATTCTAGCCAAATTGCTTACATCGTAGGATGAGCTTTGACACCTGAATGGTGAAAACTAAAGTAGGTCGGTTAGTGAGGTTCTAGATATGCCTTCAATCTTAGATATTAGGCTAGATTATCCAACAGGCACGTCTTTAATTGTAACATATGTAATTAGGTAGAATAAGAAATCGTGGTTGGCGTACAAACAGATTCGTGATTATCCCCATCAATTGAATTGTCTTCACTGTCGAACATTCAATTGTACTATATATGTATATATATATATATATGTATATATATATATATACATGTATATATATATATATATTAACAGGTGAAACTTATGTGTTATCAGTTTACATCTTACATACTAACATTTCGTTAATTTGTGGTTTTCTTTACAAACACTTATTGCATTATAGTATAGTTGTAGGGAACAACTATTTCCCAAGATAATTGGTCTAGTCTGCAGCCCCTGAGTTTTAGAAACCGATTCGGTTTGAGACCTTTGTGGAGACTTATGGCACTCAAAACAAGGCAGGTGCACTACCCCAGCCACACTGCTAGGCAACAATTAGACACAAATATATTATTTATTTAATTGAAAAACTTTATACTGTTTTCCTCACTTTTGGATGATAAATAAGGGATAACAAGTAATAGGCTTGTTATTTTTCTAGAACTTTCTTGTAGGTTTTGCTGGTTCCAAAGGTAAAACATGTGGTCAATTGGAAACATCATGCTCCCTTTCAGTTCTAGCATTTTGTGTAGTCCTGTCACCCATGGAAAATTAACTTAATTACATAGGAATTTTAAATGCATAGAAATGTGTATAGAAAGTTTCCAACCTATTTCCTTAAAAAATGGGCATGCTTTCTTTCGTAATGAGAATACAAATTAGAAAAGTATAAATCCTGTTGGGTGCCTTCCTTCTGGAGCTTGTTACCAGGACTCTTCGCCGTCATACATTCATACCCATCTCTTGTGTGAGTATGTGAATCTGATTTGTAGCCTTCAACTTTTCAATCAATAAGCATCTTCTGGAGTAGAAACATAGGAATTGTTTAATCAAGAAAGCCAGATCATTTGTTAATTGGTTAGTCCACTTTTCTGCAGATTTAATTCTGAAGGATACCAGTTCTGAAACATGCTTAGGTTGAGCATCTAGTCGAAGTGATTTTCACTGAAAACTAGTTAAGCTCCTTAATTAATTTGGTGGTGTGTTATAACAGAGAATCTTACTTCTATGAACTGCGAACAATCCGCTTGTTTCCTTATATCAGAGGATGTGTAGTACTGCACCAGGAATAGTTAAATAATTCTGAGCTTTTGATACTAACTTGTGCAAGGGATTACGCTAGCTCTTTAATTTTCAAGCTTTGCGTTCTCAGAGTTTCTTAATGATAGATATGCAATGTCGGTTGAATTTGCAGTGTTGAAGCGTTTCCTGTCAAGTGTAAATTTTTAATTTCTTAGGGTAGTGTCTGAAAAAAAAATTGCTAAACAGGCAGATGATTGAAAAGTTATAGAAACAAACTAGATTAGTTTCCGGGCTGATGCCCGGTTTTTTTATTATTATTATTTTTAGTAATTTATATATTAGTATAAGTATTTTTTAAAAGCTATAATAAATATAATAAGTCAAATATTAATATAACTATAGATTAAAATTATTAATGATATGTTATAAATGTCTTGATAACTATTAATGTATTCACTTGTCTTTGCTAAATTATATTAGTTTTAGTCGTAAACAATTTTTAAAACATTGACTTTGAAAATGATGTTGATTTGTGCAAGTAATTTGAAAGTTTTTTTATTTAATTAAAAAACATGCAAAGATGAATGATAAGAGAAGTGAGGACGAGAGGGAATTATTGGATGGAGTAATTATTTACGCAATAATTGAAAAAGAGCATTAGCTTCGGAGTTCGGAGGAAATAAAGGAGAGAGTGACATGTATATATAGTAGAACCCTCTCTGAAGTGATAACCTCTCTATAGTGGTAAAAGGTCTCGGTCTCATGTGGTAATGAATACTAATATATTAATCTTTATAATGTGATAACCTTTCAAAAATGATATTTTTTCCGCTCCCAAGGGTATCGCTTTAGAGAGGTTATACTGTATCTTTTAAGGAGAGAGTGATACATGTCCAACCTGAAATGAGGGAGTGACATGTGTATAGATTGTACTCTCGTTTTGGTTATATGTAAATATTATAGCAGGCTATGGGCATAAGTGATTTGGTTAAAACTAGTGGGTGAAAAATAAAAACGTTTTCTTTGGATCTTTTAGACCTTTACCCTCAAAGTAGTTTTAAGCTGGAAGCACCTGGTATTATTATCTATGCAATTTTAGAATCTTACAAAGTTTTGAACAGTAATATCTTTGGCTGGTGATTTGACTACAGTTGAAATTAGTTTTGTAGGTTACAAAGTTTATGTGTATATGAATTTTTCTTTCTTTTTTTTTAACATGTTTAGACTTGCTTCTAGCTTCTCGTCCAAAAATTGTATGGATCTGTCGGTAGATTTTGATATGTGGTTACTGAGGCGTGGACAGTCTGTTGTGTAATTGGATGCTAGGTAAGAAGATTTGGTTTTTGATAATTGTGATGGTTATGAAGAAATGAATGGTTTTTTTTCCAGATATAAGTGATGAGTTGAAGGCTGATGTTGGTAACTGGAGAGTTGGTCAGAATTGGGATAAACATGATGGAGTTTGAAAGCTGCCAGGGAAGTGGTTGTCCATTAAGCAGATTTAGTATGATGCAGGGGTGAGAAATGGATTTTATGAGAATGTGGAGTGGACTTTCTCACTGAGTTATGTTGGTTGCGAATAAATGAAAGTTGACTAATCCTTAAGCTAGAGTTTCTGGTGCCAGACGCAATCGGAGATTTGGAGAATGCTATAACTTTTTGGAACTAAATTGAAATGCATATGACGATTGATGATGTTCTATCTGACTGGATATTTAGGTTGTGTTTATATGGATCAAGTGAAATTGGGAATGAATGGTGATAGGATATTTAGGTTGTGTTTACTTGGATGAAGTGAAATTGGGAACGGATGGGATGAGATTTGTGGGATGAAATGAAATTGGGAACGAATGGAATGAGATTTGAACTTTCTTTGAAGGAATATTTATAATTTTGTTTGTCCCTCCCTTGCTTCCATATCAGTTTAAATTAAAATTACAAACCATCAATTTCGAAAGAGGAACGTCTCTTTTTTCTTATTCATTATTCTCTACAATTTTCATTACAGAAAAATTCTATTCCCCCATTTTTGTGAGTCCGGATCCTCTGTCATTTTTTATATTTCACTCGATCAAATAATTGACACGGGACATATGAATTAAATAACCGACCAATAGGAAAAGAGAGGGGGACACGGGAGGGGACAGAGAAACCGGACTCCATTTTGTTTATTATTTTTCGAAAAACATGATATCATGGATCACAGCTCTAACTCTCCATACAAGCTTACCGGATTTGTTACAAACCTATACCTTCTGGCTTCTGAACCAAACGATTGTGTAATATCAATCTTTTCATCTCATGTCGTTTGTCACAAACGGCTCTGATATAAACAGATTAGAAAGAAACCGACAAAAAGGATAGACAATTTTTATCCAAAAACTAATTATTTCCGAAAAGAAAGATTTAACTAAAATTTGAGGATGCAAATATTTGAATGTAGTAATAGGACAACTAAATTTTCTGAGCTGCGTTACATATTGATATTGCCCTAAAATATTTAAGTATAACTTTATTGATTTTTGTTGATATGCCTACCAGCAATTGACCCCCTTTTTTAGATATTTAATCCAGAAATATTAGAATTTGTTAATTAAAGAAACGAAAAGAGATGAGAGACAGCTGAGCCTCGTTCTTTGGCAACCAGCTTGCAGTTATAGCCTAGAGGGAAAATAAAATGGCTAATGGGGTTCTTTCCCCGTACAGCGTACGCCTCTACCTACCAAAGTTGAAAGAATCATCGCTGGCTGGCTAACATAAATATCTATGGCTATCTTACTTGATCGCAGAACAGCTAGCAATCCATATTCAATTGTATTTCTTCATGTCTTTTTAGCAAAATTCTTCCGTGGGTTGGTACGCTTAGAAACGATATGTCACACCTTTTTTCTTTTGCTAATCAACCATTGATGATTCTTTTGCTTGTTTTTTATTTAACTAGTTAAACTACTCGTTCACATCTTTGTTAAGATTCAAACTCTCGAGTTTTATAGCAAGAGAAGGACTGCTACACCAAGAAGTGATGGGTATTCTTTTTTGTTTTAAACAATTATGCGCTACTCGTGTCAATTTTACGGACAGATTAACAACAATTCACCGGTCATGATTCTTTTGCTTGTTTTTTTTTTAACTAGTTAACACACTCACATGTCTTTCTGGTCTTGGACAAAATTTAAGCCCTCCGCATTTCGTAGACATTTTGTAAAATGAGCGAGAAAGGTACTATTACATCATATGGGTATTCGTTCTTGTTATAAACAATTATGTGCTACTCGTATCAATTTTACTGACAGATTAACAACAAACCACCGGTTACAATAACATAAGTAAGTATTTGTAATACTATAAAAACGTAATGGAATTACAAACTACTAATAGTCCTACAAGCTGTGATGGCCAGTTCACATTATGTATTATTACTTCCGACCATTTTATCTCATTACAATTGATGATTTGCCATTATTTTTTCTGTTAATTTTTTTAATCTTGTATTTGAACAGATCAGTAATGCATAAAGTCCTTACATAAGTATTATCTGTACTTAAAACCGTTGGTGAAAAGATTATCATGTGCCATAACTAAGATAAGTTTAACTATCTCATGCATTTTCACTTTGCTTTCACAGAATTAGTTATTTTACTAGTCTTGGGATTCTCAACAATTTGCTTAGCTTAGAAGTTTTTCACCATGACCATGCAAATTAAGTAACTTAACCACTAGCATATGGTAGCACTTTATAGTGTATTCAACTAATCAACACTAAAATAAAGGAAGTTTGGGAGGTGTTTGGAAGTAAAAGAAAAGGATAGGTACTTCTGAAAAGTGAAAAGTGGAAGACAACTGCATTTGTGCTTTCTTATTTGTTTAAACCCTCAACTTTACTAGCTTGACCATTTACTTACAACCTAAGCTTCACAATGTGCATGCATGCTGTTTCCTTACAGTAATCTTTACTATATTAGCTACCTATAGTCCTGTAATGTTCCTCCTCCCCCACTAGTATATATACGTGCACTCTGCTGCTTAGATATTTCATGCAACTACTCAATATACACATTATTCTCCAACTCCAATTTCTTTCAAATTCTCCTTCCTTGTAACATAAAAGTAATATTGGGAATATAATGGGAAGATCACAAAGAAAAGCAAGTTCATTATTGTCAATGTTGAGTGCTTGTTGTTCAGGTGGAAGTGATTATGATAGCTGGGATGATGGTGCAGGTGGATACACTAGAAGAATATGTGCAAGTGATGAAGATAGAGGAAGATGGATTGGTGATCGTCGGATCGATAGCAAAGCCTCTGCTTTCATTGCCCGATTTCATCAATCTCGACTCGATCTTTGACAGATGATTCCTGATTGATGATACAAACATGATAATCATGTTAATCCATGAATGTTTGGTTTCTAACTCTAGCTAGTTTTAGCTTATGATTCTCATCTTTCCCTGTTGGTGCATTATATGAATTTGTTATGTAATGTTTCTTCATGTTCTTTAATTTTTGCAGTCTTGTAATCTTGCATGAGGTTCATGGATTGAAATAAAAATGTAAAGTTCGACCAATTTGTTCATTCTGTAGGATGCCTCTTTTTCTTGTTCTACTTAATCACACTTTATACTTGCATTAGTTAGTTGGCGTTGTAATTCATGAGCTTATTTAAGAAAAATGCTGAGGATGATGGGAGTGCTAGGAATTAGCCTTTGGGTCGTCCTGATTCACGGATACTACTTAACGAGCTTATAAGCTGCTAAATGCAAATAATACAACAGCAAAACTTTTAGTCATCCACGTTGTAATTGAGATCTGAGACTGAGAAATTTTGGTATTTGGAAGTTAACGAACTTGTAAGCTTTACTAAAAAACGCAAATAATGCAGCAGCAAAACTTTATCATTTGAGAGCAAGAGATAGTGGAAATTCTGAAACAATTCTTAAACTAGATACCAAGTTATTTATTTGGTTGGCTATGTATATTATGAATGAAAAGGCACCCATATCACCGGTTCCGGACTGGTTGAGGCCGGAACTTTAGAGTCTCACCCCAGCATCATAGGTTCGTTTACAAGCGAATGTTCGGATTTAAGTAGGGCATCGTGGCGATAGAATGCAGTACTAACACTTTTTAGGTACACGGATATCAAAATAAAAAGAATGAAAAGGCCTCTGGGTATACGAGAATGAGATATAAGACGCATGACATTTTGAAACCCTTAGAACTTTCCATTAAAATTTTAATTACACCAGTCTGCTCCAGAGTATAATTATTGTTTTTGTGGTGAATACCAAAATCCTTTTATGATATTTCACAAGTTCAATATCTGTTGTGTTCTCCAGTATTATGTAGTACTACAAGTTGTTTAAGGGTTAATCCATAGATTTGACAGAACCCAATAGTACTTGTCAATTCATTTTGGTTTAATTTAATATTATATTTGAAAAAAAATGTACATAAATGAGTTCTAAATAAGTATTATATTTTGGTTTAATGCAAATAATAGAGTTGCCAAAAATTTTCAAATTCCCACAAAAAATTGCCTAAAAATACATTTTATACTGCTTTTCAACCAAAAATAAAATAAAATGGTTATGGCAATTTTGTAGTTTCCAATCGGTTGTTATTTTCCGACCAATGAATAACATGAACACGATATTTGGACTCAAACCTCTGATAAGATTAAATCTTTGTTATGGCAGGTTGAAATAAATAAGTTACACATACCACAATTCTACTAATAATGCAATTACTTAAATTTTAAATTTAACATTCTATATTTTAATATATGAAAGGTACTATGTTAAAGTGAATATATTGGGCAAATTAACTAAGAATATGACACCTTTATATGAAGACGTTTTATTAACACCGGTCATAGTTATTCTGTCAAGTGCAAAAGTTATGATGCACAAAGGTAAGCCATTAGAATTCATTCATTAGATTAAATTAGAAAATGTAATTCAAACATTAGACTGTCTATCCTATGGCACGTGTATTGTTTTAATTTTTTTTATCTCATATCTAAAATTTATATTAACGAGGGTTGGGCTGCGGTCTTTAATTTCAGGCACTGGTATGATTGTAATAAATTTGTATTTAACTATTTCTATAAAAAAAAATTCTTAACAACCAAGTATTAATGCATTATTGATTCTTGCAGTCTTGATATTATTGGATATAATGTTCCTAACAATGATTGATGAATGAAATCAGGTATTTATGACTTTTACAAATATAAGGAATTTTATAAATAACTATTACTTAATTGGCCTGAAATTAATGTAGTTTAGGCCATAAATGTAGCATATTAAATGTGATCTTGGTGCTTCGTTAAATCGTAACTCAAAAACATAATGCTCCTAAACATTAGTATTGACATTTTCCGTTTAAACTGGCAGGAGAAGTGAGCTATTTTGACATTTCCATCTTTGGTTTAATATGCACTGCGGGGAGATTTAATCAAAGTATTCAAAGTGTCTGCTTCTGAATCTTCCTGTTTTGTACCTAAATAAAATATAAAGTTCGAACATTTGTCAAAGTTTTTTTTTTGATGGAAAACAATTGTCAAAGTTGTTTGTTCCTTTTATAAGTAACATTTTTCAATATCTATTTTTTTGAAATGCTTTTAAACTATTGATAAATTGCATTTTGATTAAATTAAAGATGTATATTTTCAACAAAATAACTATATCATTCATGTGTGATACAATTGATTTCTTATCAATTACAATTAAAATCACATATCTAACCAGTATCACTAACTAAAATCATATATCCAAAATCAAGTTTTATTTTATATTTTACGTCTTATCTGTTGTAAAAAAAGGTTTAAAAAAAAGTGTTTTACTTAAATACATTAAAAAAAAAAGTATAAAAACCCGTGATGCCTCGGTGCGAAGCACGGGCTACATACTAGTTCTTTTAAAAAGTTGAGTACACGAAAAATTATTCTAGTTACTGTATTTTTAGAAAGAAAAAATCATCCAAAAAGTAATTTTGGCATAATTAAAATCAAACCAAGTCATCTGGTCCCCTCTAGCTCAATTTGATTTTACCCATTCCTCAACAAAAATAGAGTCACCCAACTTATGGACTGGGTTGGAGCCTTCTCCAATTAAGGCCCAAACGGCCCAGATCATATTAATTGCCTATACCCTGAAGACGGATCCCGATCTTTATATAGAGTTGAAATACGGTAAAAATGTCTGCTTTGTTATCAAATAACTGTTGTTATTCGTTGTTCAAAGGTTATATTATACTAAAAAATACTCCATCTGTTTTTTAATATTTGACGCTTGACTTTTGGCACACATTTTTAGGTGTTTTGACCGGATAGTTAAAATTATTATTTTTTAAATTTTCTTTTTTTTGAATTAAAAAATATAATTAAAATTTTAATTGAGAAAAAGAAAATTTAAAAAAATCATTCTAGCTATCCGGTCAAAACACCTAAAAAAGTGTGTCAGAAGTCAAAGCGTCAAATATTAAAAAACAGAAGGAGTATTATGTTATACAGTATTTATAACTAGCATGATAGCCCGTGCAACGGGCCACATTCGATTTCATTTTTCTTTCTTCAAATGTTGTCGTAAAGTCGGTTCATTTTCAATATCAGTCTACTTCACGTGTCTCAATTTATTTAAGCTCAGTCTTTGATAGTAGTTCAATCAGCATTTTTCGACCTTAAAGCATGGATTAAATTAATAATGTATATTGTTATTTCTAAAACGCCTATAGAGTAATTTTTTTTGTTTTTATACGTAGAAGGTTATAATAGTACAATTGAGAAGTCCTGCAAAGTACAAGCTGCATTCTAATTTTTATAATCAATCACTTATATATATTATAAGAAATTATCGATATTATCATTAAGGGTTATAGATATGTAGTTTTCATATTACTGTATAAGAATTGTGAGAATTGTTGATTAAGTATAAATCTCGTCCATTAAGTCGATACGTAGATGACATTAATCATAAATTTTATTTTTAATTTAAATCACACACCTACAATATATGAAAACTTATTAGATCAACATAATATTTTTGAACCATTGTATTTTTTGTATTTATTTTATTAAAAGTTGATTTAGTTTAAATGTTTACTTATAAGTAAGATTTGTAAGATTACAACTTTTATGCCTAGTTGAGATTATAAATTTCATAATGAAACATATAATGGTTGTTTAATTTATGTGTTAAATTTATTATGAAATTTCATAATAATTTTTTTTTAATTTCATGACAATCTTGTATACTTATTTAGTAGGTTAGTAGAAGTTTTTTTGTAATATATAACCATGCTGAAAGTACGAAGAAATGTTTTAAATAAATTCTTAATAAACTCATCTCTAACAAAATTTAGATACAACATCGGTGCTTTAAATATAACTAGCTTAGAACTCGTGTGG
>PHNY01282846.1:518-12537 GCA_003724115.2 Anethum foeniculum | reverse complement strand
ATTTAAATTTCATCTCTGGGACTATAACTGGTGTTGGTGTGTGTGTATAATTGAGGGGTCACAGTATGCAGTATATTTGTTATGATTCAAGAATTAAGTATGGATAATGGAATTAAAGACTATAACGACTCAGATCCCCGACCCCGGATCTGGGGGTGTTACAACATTTAATGCATATATTTCTTGACTGTAGCTTTGCAAAAGAGTGTTGGCTTCTTATGCAGATGGAATTTAATGCATCAGAGGTTGAATCTTGTTTAGAATGGCTGCTGCAAAAGCTGGTAGAAGTAGATCATGAAACCTTGGTAAGAATGGCTACAGTAGTATTGGGAATATGGACAATTAGGAATCTGAAAGTCTAGGAAGACAAATCAATCAGTCTGAAAATTGCAATACAATGGAGTCTAAAACAGGTCTCTCAGTGGCGAGAAGTGCAGAAAACGAAATATGGGTTTGCTAATGTAAGGGCTCAAGATCAGCTAAGGGATGTAGGTTAGTGGAAAGCTCAAGAGGAAAATCAGGTTATGGTCAATGTAAATGCATCAGTATACATAGGCAGGCCTAGTTACTCAATTGGCATGGTCCTCCGAGATCATAGGGGAGAATTCTGCAGAGCTAGAAATTTATGTCGAGAAGGAGAGGTATCAGTTTTTGAAGCAGAGGCATGTGGAGTGTTAGAGGCTATAAGGTGGGTGATGGAGTTGGGAATAGTAAATATGGTGATTGAGTGTGATTCAATGCTCACTGTGCAAACTATTCGTAAGGGTACAAAAAATTTTCTGTCTCATTTATTAAAAAGCAAGCCAATAGAGTAGTCCATTTGTTAGTTAGTTTGTTTGTGAGGTAAATTGCTTTAATGATATTTCTTCTCCTCCACAGTTGGTGTTGGAGGGTATTATGTATGATGCTTTGATGGTTTTAATGCAATTTCTTCTTATAAAAAATGGTTATAATATATGTTAAATTTATGCTGAACAAAATTGTTCTTCAACAAAAAAATTATCCTTAAAACGCAAGTCAGATTTTGTCAAAATTTTGAATTTGAAAGGGGACACAGAAAAATTTGTCATTATTAACTATGCCATGTTTCGTGGAGTTCGTTATGAAATTTCGGTTAGAAATAAATATGTTTAGAGCATTATTATTTTTGAAATGTATTTTAAATTTTACGAAAAATACAAATTGTTAAAGGTTAAAAATGTTTCAAAAATTAACTTTAGGAAATGTTCCTAAAATCACCCTTGTTATAACTATATATTTTAAATGTAAGTTCGGTTATATTTATGTTGGAATGCATACATAGCAAATAATTGAAAGTTTTGACTTGTCTATTTTATTATATTCACATTCAAATTATGACATGTTTTTGCGATGGTAAGTGTGTTTCAAATTTACTGTAGGGATCTTTGAAAGTGTTTAAGTGTTAATTAATATATATTCTTCACAAAATCTATATGAATAATGTGATGTTTAGAATGTTAATAAATATATTTTGATTAAATCTATATTAATAGTAAGTAGTTTTGTTAAGGTGAATTTAGCGAAATTTCCTATAATTAACTTTAAGAATATTTTATCATTGTTAAAAGTAACTATTCTTATTTTTTTGAACTATCAATTAAAATAAATTTCGCGTATTCATCTTTGTTAGCACAAGTATACATGTGTATATAATTTAAATTATGATCAAGTTTGCAATAGAATGTTCAAAATATAGATATGCAAGTGTTAATTAATAGAGTTTTGAAAAGTTGAATTATACTTTTTATAATCGTTAACAAGTGTTAATGAATAGAGATTTGAAAATTATAGTATATTTGTTGTAATCATTAATTTTCATTGTCTTTGCAGAGAAATTAAATGGGAAGAAAGAAATTAGAAATCAAGCTAATTGAAAGTAGGAATAATCGACAAGTGACATTTTCAAAGAGGAGAAAAGGATTACTAAAGAAAGCTTAGCAACTCTATACCATGTGTGATGCTCAAATTGCCGCCATTATTTTCTCTGAACGTGATAAATTATATGAGTTTTCTCACGACAATAGGTAATTATAATTTTCTCTCCTTCCATTTGTTACTTACAATATTCTCTTTCTTATATTTTGTTTTTTTTATAATTTCCTTATATATCACGATTCTTCAATATTTCATTTGGAATAACTGAAATTATATATATTTCGAAACATGTTCTTGTAGAAAATAATCTTTCATAAGACTACTGTTTTTCTAAATAAGGATATACACACATTTAAACAAGCTAATTTAGCCTATCAATATAAAGTGTTGGTCCAAATATTCATACTCAAAATTTATATCCTGAGATAATCAATGAATACAAAACACACACAAAATTATATAATACCTCATTGTTGTTTTAAACAGTACTCGAAGTTTAACAATAATTAAGCACATCAATTAATCATAATAAAAATATATAAATATAATCACAACAAATTTAAACAATTATGATTAAAATCATACTTATTATCCAGGTATTATCTTATGTAGAGGTGTTAACATTTTTTTATACCTCTTAACTACTTTGCTACCAATATTTATTATCTAAATAATAATACAAAAAATATTTAAATCCATATTTATGTTGGATCATGCAAGACCCATTCTACCTTATTAGGTTTAATCCCAAATTGTTTCTCATTGTTGATGTTATATTTACTTATTGAAATAAATACCAGCCGAAAATGAGTAATTTTATCTGCAACGGTAATCTAATTAAAAATAAATTAATAAGTTTGTTGCTAAAGAACAAAATAATTGCTAGAAATTATAAATGAACTAAAACTTAAAACAATTAACTGACTCTTTAAACAGAAGAGATATACAACACTTTAAAAAAAGTGTTACTAAGGTGAGATTGACGAGTGAGACTAGGTATAAACCATGCAAATAGTAATCACATTTGTTTCTTACTCTTATAAAAAAGAGACAACTACTTGTAGCTAAATGTAACAATTTATTATAAATTTTTTTGAATGGATAAAATATTATATTAAGATAAACTAACTCCCAGTACAAGCAGAAACCCAGCAGACTATCATTCTTAGATTACTAGCCCTAAAACACCACTTCGAATTACTAAAGACATTGCAATAAATACTAAAGACATTAGAATAATAGTAGATATTAGATATACTACTGATCTAACTGCCACTAGACCACTTTTGCTTCTTCCACCTTTTTGAGTTCAATCTCCTCGAACATTGCCATTTCTAACAGAGCCTCTTCCACGTTCATGAACTCCATACTGCCAATAGGAGGGTCTACCATTGCAAGAAGTGAGCCCTTGTAAAGTATAATGTAACGTAATATGTAATAGAGGTAATATAACTCAACATAGGATAAGAATCAGGAAAATAATATTATCTATGAAGCACAAGAATCCAGAAGATTGAATGTAGGATAAATACAAAGAATCAAAACATGCAATTGAAGCTCGAAGTCTGTTGCAGAATCACGGAAAGAAGTTCATTAACATGTTCAAGCCTCTGTGAAGAATAACATGTCAGAAGACTACAGGTTACAAGGAAATGAATTGGTTTAATGTATTATAGATCACAGGATTTTAATGGAATGAAGCAATGAAAATGCAAAGGACAATGGCAACTCATCAGTGGTGTGCAGAGTTCATAATACGAAGGCCTGAGAGCGGAACTAGTCGTCTGTCAACCAGACCAATTGCACTAGGCGTTAGTGATCCGTGAAGGGAAACCAAGTATTATCAATAGAAGAACTGTTGAGTGGATTTCGTATTCGAAAAGAATGTTCAAGGTTTAAATACGAAGTCCTGAAGATTGGAAGACTGTCAGTGGTACAGCTCAGGATTCACAGGATTGTTGATTAAGGACTTGAAATTTCACCAAGTACCCTATACGAGGTAAATTAGTCAACTCCTAGATTATTCTAGTGACTTTGGTCGACTCCTAGGCTATACTAGTGAGTATGGTAAATTCCTAGATTGGTCTTCACAAGAATCTAAGTCACAAGTCCTATACAAGGGAACATGATGTCAACTCCTAGAGTAGTACAAGGCAACTTGGTCGACTCGTACACCACACAAGGTGAAGTATTCGACTCCTAAACTCTACTGGAGAAAAATGACCAAGGCAAAACAAGGGAACATGGTGTCAACTCCTAGAGTAGTACAAGGCAACTTGGTCGACTCCTACACCATATAAAGTGAAGTAGTCGACTCCTAAACTCTAGTGGAGAAAAATGACTAAGGCAATACAAGGGAACACCCTGTCAGTTCCTAGCCCTTTGCAAGAAAAATTGTTATGCAGCAATTTCTAAAGATGTGGTCAATAGAGTGCCGCATGTCCAAAGAAATTAAAAGTCTACACTAAAAGAATTAGAAGCAATTTACTTCTGTTAATCTTCTTCTTTAGCTGCCAACTGCAAATACGAGAGCTCCATTGAAGGCTTTATTTATTGCACAAGCTTGTATTTGTATTGTTATGCTGTCGAATTTATTGTAGCTAATCATTATTGATTATAGTGTAGTAAAATCAAGGTTTATATTAATAAAATGATATATTCCTCCAAATTGTTTGTGGTTAATTCGATTCCATACCTTAACGAAGAACTTGATTAAAAATTAAATTATTTGTGAGTATCTTATTCAACCCCTCATTCTACGATACTTTGGGACCTAAAAGTCCTGCATATAGTTCCAGACTTCCGGATCCAAAGCCGAAGCATCATCTTTTCCATGAATTGCACCACTTGAACTATCTTCAATTCCCTTACCTTTGGAGTAAAGGTCATTCACCGGGATATCCATAGAATGCTGAACTAAAACTCCATCCTTAACCACCATTTTAGCCGCATCCAAACTCTTAGAAATCCACCCTTTTAAATCCATAACTTTTACTGCTTTAACTGATGGAAGCCCATCATTAAAGCAGCTAGCACCTTCGTCAAGCTTTCCTTTATGTTTATCTGACTTGGAAACATGAGCCTGCATAAAACATCTCATTTTTTCCTCCAGAAGCACCTGCCTCCCCTTTTCTTTGATCCTTAATGGGGGAAGTGACTGCCCGGCCCTGATAGCAAACACTGGATCTGCTTTGAGGGTGCAAGCCACCTCTTTAGTTCCCATCAAATTTAAATTAGTATCCATTAGGTTTTCAAGATACGCCACCTTTTCAGAGATTTTAATAAGGGCATCATATTCTTTCTCCTCTATTACCCCCATCTTCCTCTTCTTTAGTTTTGGGCCTTGAACCACCTCATCTACTCCAAAGTTTGGAACCACCTCCAGCTTCTGCAAGTGAGGCCCCCAACCGATGTCGATGTTTAGCAGATCCCTTAATGTTGTGAATGAGTAGTCCACTTCCACCAACCCCGAATGATTGTGCATACCATAGTTCGCAGCAAAGCTAGCAACCTGATTCCTCTCCTCCTCCACTGGGTAAATTCTACAAATTGGTTCATGATTAGAAGGAACCAGTGGGTTGCAGGTGTTGATTGCTTGGATGGCTTTCACTAGGCCTTCACGTTCAGCTTCTTCAAAATTTTGCCTTCGAAGTATTTCGAATGATTCCACATGCTCAGTTTCTATGAGCACATCATTATAACCATGAGCATAAGCCTCTTTCATACCGAGATGAATCAACCAGAGCTGCACTTGAAAATGAGTAAGGTCCCTGATCGGACCCATTACTCCCCAAACTAGGAACCCATTATGGTCACGAACAATGATTCCAACCCCATTTTCATTTTCATTTGCCAACGGAGCTTCTGGAATTGCTTCAAACACGTTAACTTTTGCAAAACCTACTAGAGGAGGAACCTAAACTCTGTTCATCATGATCGGAGTCTTGCAAAAGTGTGTAGGGATAATAAAGAAATGAAGAGGATTCCTGGAAAAAAAGGAGGGACAAATATGAAGAAGGCTTATATTGCTTTGTGAGATATGGCTAAGTGTGGGGAGAAGATGGAACCGCTTCTATATATACCCAGATGTTGCGTGCATGGGAGAATGCGATAAACAATAATCCTGACAAAGTTTACCTCGCATGCTTCTCAAATACTGGGAAAACACGGCTCATCTACTATGGAATATAATGAAGAACCCTAGAAACTTGTCCTAATACGTTTCGTCATTCAGATAATCATTATAATTGCGCACTTATCTTTGAATCCCTTGAATAAAATAATCCAAACCCCCTCTTATTTTATAATTACTTAGTATAAAACCTTTTTTTTTGAAGTATCATGTAAGCTTTGGGAAAAAAAAGCTCCGTTCTGTTTTAAAGACCCACAATGACATTTTCACGGACTAAAAGTGATTAAATCGGGACCAATAAGGCCCATAATCCCTATAGTGCAACAAATGCAGCCTTATCCACGAGCCCAGAAACATACTGCCCTTTCCTGATTATTGTCTTTCCTAGCCAGATCATGGGACTCTCTATTTAATTCTCTTTTAATGTGTCTTATACTGGTACAGCCAAAATCGAGCCCACCTCACTCAACATTTTACCAGTACTTGAATCTTTCATCTGGTATAACACAAACTTGTTGAAATCATCCTCTAACTGCTTTGAGTCCGTGCATATAGTCATATGCAAATTCAAAAATAGAGGAGAATTCTTAACCATTAACACATGCCTCAAAGCCTCTATTTCTGCCCCAAGACTATTACTTGACTTAACAGGAGCTGCAAAAATATAAAGAGGCCTCTCGTGCTTGTCCTTTATCACAACACTTATACCACCCTTTGACCTGCTCACCCATGAACCATCAATCATAGCTACTAACTCCGAATGAGCGAAAATTTCATTCCAACTCATCACATTCTGAATATGCAAAAATTTTAGATATGCTCCATTTTGGACATTGATACCATTCCTGTTCAGCCTCAGCGTCCAGCAATGAGTTTGTCATCGCCCACTTGAATGATCGAAACTGGATAACTCTTTTTAATGAATGTTTAGTCATCTTTGTCTTATTATTCCTTGTCAGCCATATCGACCACAACACCGATATAATAACCATATGCCATACTTGTACGTACATTTTGCCTTTGAACAAGTAATATGTCTCAGACCATAACGTATCTCTTGTGATCAAATGAGAACTCACTTTCCACCAAGAAATTAAGATTTTCCAAGCCCATTTGGCTAGCTCGCATTTAAAGAACAAATGATTTATAGATTCACCTCATTGCCCACACCATCCACAACTGTCTGTTATAGCTATTGTGGGGATTCTAGAGATAAGGAATTGTCTTGTAGGGAGTACACCTTGGATTAGCTTCCACATAAATATTAATGTCTTGGGAGGTGCTTTTATACACCATAGTTTACTCTAAATGCCTCTTTTAACATTAGATGTATACTTCAGCCGATCATAGCACTCTTTAGTTGTATACTGACCACCAGACGGGTTCCAAACTGTGAAGTCTTTGTCTTCCTTTAAAATAGGGGATTGACAAAACCCTAATAAACGCTCCGCCACTGATCTTTTTCCCCTTGTAATGTCTCAAGCCACCATCCCTCGTACTCAACTCCTTCCATTCTACATAACCTAGAGACCTCTTTTACAGTAGAGTTCTTAAATTTTGACAGTCCAAACAGATGAGGAAAAATAGTTTTAGGATCCCATCACCGTGCCAAAAATCATGCCAGAAAAAAGTAGAAGCCCCATCCACAATAATTTTCATAAAGCTGCTTTGAAGTAATAGCGGGCTTATGGTCGGTTGCAAGCTTATTTTACTTATTTGCTTCAATGCTGGAGATGTTTTCCTATTTGACTTAACATAGACCAATCAGTCATTAAATCGTTTCCCCAATACAATTGATTTATGATTTGATGCCAAAAACACCCACGTTCATTATGCCACCGCCACCACCATATTCCTAGCATTGCCTTATTATGCCAGTAAAGAGAACTAATATTCAAACCTCCTTGAAGTTTAGAGAGACATAACTGATCCCAATTTAGTAGGTGCATTTTTCTCACTTTCACTCACCTCTCAAATCATCCCCCCCCCCAAAAAAACTACGTCTCATTTTGTTAATCTCTTCATGGACTTGCACTGGCATTGAAAATATAATTGAACCAATGCACATGGAGGTTGTCCAAAGCTGATTGAAGAAGAACTAGCTTGCCTGCTGGAGTCAAAGACTTGCTTTTCCATATAGGCAAACTTTTATCCATTTTGTTCAAAACCAGCTGCCAGAAACTCCTCTTCTTTCAATTTACCCCCAATTGCACACCCAAATATGACAAAGGGAGAGTTCCAATAATACATCCCAGTTTAGAGGCCCAGTAAGATACATTAGAGGTATCACATTCAAACTAAACAAAGAATTCTTGTAGAAGTTAATCTTAAGGCCACTGAGTAGCTCAAAACATTGAAGGACTTTCTTAACACCTAGCACCGACTTAAGATCATTTTTAATAAATATAACTGTATCATCAGCAAATTGCAATACAGAGACTTCATTTCCTTGATCATTGATTTGTACCTGAAAAGACTCCTTGAACCTTTGTTTTCTTTAACATACACTGCAGTGCTTCACCTATAATTAAAAACAAAAGAGGAGAAAGAGGGTCCCTCTGACGAAGCCCCCGCTAGGGTTTAAATTCACTTGTAGCTGAATTACTGATAAGAATTGAAATTCTTATTGAGTTGAAGATAAATTTCAGCCATTGAATCCATTTATCACTGAAATTTATACGGTGAAGGCACTGATACAAAAAATCCCAATCAATGAAGTCAAAAGCTTTCTCAAAATCAAGTTTTAGCACTAACCCCTCTAAATGTCCATGATCCAGACCATAGATGATTTCATTAGCTAAAAGAATGTTATCTCAAATCTATCGACCCATAACATAAGCAGATTGGGTTTCCGAAATAAGAGCTTAAAGAACATCCTTTAGACGGTTTATAAGTACCTCAGTAATCAGCTTGAAAGAGCAATTTATCAAATTGAGTGGCCGGAAATCCTTCACCTCTTTAGGGTGCTTTACCTTTGAGATAAGAGAAATAAATGACGAATTAAAACCCGGTGGAGAACTCACAACCCCTATGAAAGTCCTCAAAAACTTGAACCATATCTCCTCTAAAAAATGACCAATTATTTTTAATAAATCTCGCGTTAATATCATCCAGCCCAGGGGCTTTCATAGGATCGCTTTCCCAAAATGTAACTTCTATTTCTTGTAACGAGAAACTGCGACTGAGAAAATTGGACTCTGCCTCTGTAACAGTTGGGATCTCCAAACTCCCCAAGCCAAATAAAGGTTCTTTGCCAATTCTACTAAAGAAAGTAGACTAATGATTCAAGAAAATTTCACTTTATTTTCTTTGGATTTGAATGCCATTCGCCCCTATCTGAGATCCCAATTATGTGGTTTCTTTTCCTTCTTCTCATGACACAACCATGAAAAAACCTCGTATTTCTATCTCCTAGCCTCCCTCAATTTATTCTTGACTGTTACTTTAAACTTTTAGACCTAGCCTTATAGAGTTTCGCAAGCTGTTTCCACACTTCCCTTTTTTCCTTTGATCATCCCAAACCTCATTATCTGCTCTTTCTTGAAGGGCCTCCAACAATTTGATTTGAGACTTTAAATTCCCATACCTCTCACTTGACCACCTCCTAATTGAGAACTTAAGGATCCTGAGCTTTTCATGAAAATGATTGTCCCTTGATGTCGACCAGTTTTCTTTAATTATTTTCTTCAGTTCTGGTTCATCCTCCCACCAGTCAAAAAACTTAAACAAGCTAGGACCCTAATCCATAGAAGACAGCTTGACAAACAAATCCTTGTGATCTGAGTTCTTCTTTGATAATGCTCTACCAGACAATTATCCAGTCCCCAACCAGTCGTAATTAATCAAAACTCTATCTAACCTACTCCTCTTACCACATGTCCCTAACCATGTGAATATGGCAATGCTTGTGTCAAATCGCTTAAAACCTCTATTTTTAATGAAAGAGTTAAAAGTACATGAGTCACTTTCTGCATATTGACAATTCGCTCTTTCTTTTTCCGATCGTACACTATTAAAATCCCCAATGAGCATGAATGGGAAGTCATTCACTGTCCACAAGTTCCCCAAAATAGCGTCCCAACGTTCTTTTTTCTTTAATAAATTTGTCTGGGTGTAGACATTGAAGATTGAGAAAAGCTGCCTAGTAAGAGGTATTCTTCCCGTGAACTTAATCCAATTAGGCCCATCCTTATGTGAATGATATTTCACTAACGTTAAGTCCCAAATAATAAAAAACCCTCCTGAAAGGGGTATTCTTTCCTTTTAAATAGCATATCTTATTTCAAATGCAAATGCTTTCAAGTTGATAGCGCTTATGATTTCCTGAATGATGATTACTTTGGTACACTTTACCACTTGTGAACGTATCAAAGTTTTATGAGATTGAAATTCAAAATGATTTCAGACTTGAAATAGTCTCAATGATTTTAAAGGACGTGTTAGGAATATGTAGTACAAGAGGGTCATCCAGTTGCATATGAAAGTAGTCTTGATGATAAGTATCCATAACACCTTAAGTAGATTAGTTAACATTTTTAATTTGTAGCTTCAACGGATAAGCATTCTACCTTATCCATTGAAAGGTTAGCTTATTTTTATTCATAAGTTTGCAGCACATTCTGTGTACTAGTTTAGCTGAAGTAGTTTAAAAGTTGAAGTCAATTCGAAGTCATGTTGACTACTAGCAAGATACACAAAATAGGTTAGTTAAGTGTAAATATTCAATGCCTTGTAATTTTGTGTAAATGAAAGAGTTTCAACTACTAAGAAGACAACTTCAACGAATAACCAATAAGCTTCAACGGATGACTCAACAAAGCTTCAACGGATGGTAGATAAGCATCAACGGTTATCAGTCTTGGCCTCAACGGATAACCCTAATGAAGCCTCAACGGATAACACAAGTGAAGCTTCAACGGATGATCTACTATTAGCAGTTGATAGAGGCTGACAGAGTCACATGGGTTGATAGTATACAAAAGGTATATGGAAGCCTGTTTAAGGTTTTAGAGGATCATGAAGCATTTCCATTTCAGTGCAAAACAGGAACGTTCAAAGATGCTGTATTCTTCCAATATTGCATTGAACAGAGAAATGAAGAAGCATGTGCTTGGACCTAGCTAATTAGAATATTTTGTATTTGTCTCATTACACATGTATCTTTGGAAGTATATAAACCAAGTGTAGCAAGTAGTTTAGCAGTAATTCTGAATTGCAAGAAAAACTCTGCAATCACTTGTAAGCAGCTGTGTACAATTTTGTATCACAGAGATCCTCATCAATATATATCTCTGTGGAGAATTAAATCCACCAGAAAGTTTTTAGACCTGAGTTCATTTACTTTGATATATACACTGCACTTTACATCCTTCAGTTTGAAAAAGAATTATCTAAATTCCATTCAACCCCCCTTTCTGTAATTCAGTTGGTGTATTGTTGGGAACTAACAATTGGTATCAGAGCAAGCTCTTAACATATAAAGAGTTTAAAGATCAATGCAAACAAGCAACATGAGTAAGAAGGATGTTGGTGTGAAGATTCCAATCTTGGATAAGGATAACTATCATCACTGGAAGGTAACGATGCACCTCCACCTGCTTTCTCAAGATGAAAGCTATGTGAACTGCATAGAAAATGGTCATCATATTCCTCTCAAGGTTACTACTGAAGCCATGGATGCAACTGGAAATGAGCAAACCATCCCAAAGCCTAAGGCAGAATGGACTTTTGAAGACATTGAAAAGGTTCGAAAGGATAAAAAGGCCATGAACATTCTGTTTAATGGTCTTGATCAAGACATGTTTGACAATGTCATAAATTCCAAGTCTGCTAAAGAAGTTTGAGACACAGTTCAGGTATTATGTGAAGGAACTGAGCAAGTAAGAGAAAACAAGATACAAATTCTCATATAGCAATATGAACACTTTCACTTTGAGGAAAGTGAATCTTTGAATGATACTTTTAGTAGATTTCAAAAATTACTGAATGGAC
>PHNY01282801.1:0-12722 GCA_003724115.2 Anethum foeniculum | reverse complement strand
CAATGTGTTAAATTAATTAGTTGATTTCTTTAATTTATACAATTGAGAAGATTATTTTAGTTTTAAGTAATATTTTTGTATACGTTAATTTTTTTGAAGTTTTATTGAAATAAATTTACACGGATTGGGGTGAAAGAATAATAATGATAAAATCTGTGATTGAATTACTACTATAATACAAAAGACCTTTTTATATTTGCAGTGAGCTCCTCATTTCTTTTTATCCGTTTTCCGTAGTGTTTACTTATAATTTGTATATGGTATTGGCATAGGTTACTTTTTTTTTCTAAATTATTGATTTACCCCTAACAACCCATAAAAGTGTACCACTAAAACTCTTTTACTCCAATTATATTAGGGGTGAAAGAATAGTAATGATAAAATCAGTGATTGAATTACTATTATAATACAAAAGACCTTTTTATATTTGCAGTGAGCTCCTGATTTCTTTTTATCCGTTTTACCGTAGTGTTTCCTAGAATTTGTATATGGTATTGGCATATGTTACTTTTTTTCTAAATTACTGATTTACCCCTGACAACCGACCATAAAAGTGTACCTAAAACTCCTTTACTCCGATACATTAATATATGAATGACGTCATTTCTAGAATTTGCAATACGTTATGTACTGGTTCTTAGGTGATTACAAAGTTTTGACTTAGATATGTTTTTGTGAATTTTCAAATTGCTTCCGGATTTTACAATTTTAGCCATCATTTACAAGTACAAATTTTTTTTTTTGCCAGAAAGTACAATTTATTTTATATCAATATTATTATTTATTTTATAAAAATATCTATTAAATTAGTTTTAATGTTAAAAATTAGTTTAGGTATAAAACATGTTACGAAACAGTTGAAAAATATATGTATCAAATAATATTTTATAAATTTATAAATAATTTGAAATATAAACTGGTGAATGTAAAAAATGACCCAAAACGTAAGATAGATAAACTTAAAAGGTTCTGTACTACGAGAAGGAAGCCCTATATGTACCCTGGACCAGTGTATAACAAAACAAAAGTCATCTTCTTCTCTTCACTGGCCGCCGACGACGTCGTATAAGTTCTTTCATTCTCTCTCTCTATCTGAATATGTTTATGACTATTTACGTGTTTGGGTGTTTGTTTTGTGATTTTAACTAATTTAATAATTGCAAGTAGCAGCTGTATTTGACTGAACAAGTTTGATTCTTTGGTGTATTCATATGTTGTTGATGATATCTCTGTGTTTATTGTATTCTATTGATGATTGTTGTTCGATTGCTAATTGCAATTCGTATGTTTTTTTTTTTTTTTTTTTTTAAATTTTGGGTCTTCCACACACACAATTATAATGATCTCCAATGTAATTTTTGATTCTCACTCATTCACTTTACTACCAAAGATATATTTTTTATGAGCTTGTGTGTGTGCTAGAAAATTCAAGTGTTTATGTTTGCATCTTTCACAATTGTTGACATACTTTCTGTAAGTCCTATCATAATCACCGGGTGTATAATTTTTCTCACTAAAACATTGACTTCTCGACTTCTATTTTTTCTTTGTCCTTGCGTCATACATAAAATCGTCCCATAATGAGTGTGGTTTCTCCCAAAAGGATATTGAGTTATTTGAGGGCGTATCATTTTGTGTCATTCTGGTTAAGTAGATGTGCAGTATATTTTACATTGTCTTTTGGGTCTCGTTTGAACTATGTGCGACTCAAACTTTGACTGCCCGACAAGTGTATTACTGGTTTTCCAATTTTTGACTGTTAAAATTATCCTGATTTTCATTTCAAAACTGGTATAAAAATCCAGTAATGCACTAATTTAGGAGAAAATTGACTAGTTCTGGATTTGGTTGCAAACTTGGCAGATGGCAGGAGACATGAGCACTGCAGTTTCCACTGAAGAAAAAGCAGCACCAGAGGTTGCAGATACTCTGCCAACCGATATTCAGGGGAAAGTTGACAATCTGGTGTTAGACTCAGAGCCATCTGGTAATCTTCTTATCAGTCTCCCAGAGTTATATTAGTTTTTATCTCCTTCGTTTCAAAGATATTTGTTTCGTCTTTGGCGGTGTATGGTAAAAGCTATAAATTGTAATGTATTTTTTTTTTTTTCAAACAAGATCTTGTGTCTTAAGTACCGCGAGTTTAGGTAATTATTGTTAAATGAAACTTATTAAGTTCTAACTAGCTGAGTCGACTGGAACCCAAACTCTTCTATTATCCAGCTTTCATTGGTCATCACATGGAAAGTTATAGAGTTTCCAAGATTACAATCTCAGGACTAGTTTGGCTTAGGGATGTTTAAGAAAATAAATAAATTGTTTATGTAAAAAAATGTTCTTGTTGTTTGTTATCTATGGCTCAATTAGTTTTCTTTCCTTTTAAAAAGTAGCGAACTAGGAGGTTATGATGCAGGACAACAATTGAAAAAGAAATGAATATGGACTAAAAACAATAAAAAGGACAAGTTTTTGAATTAACTACGAAGAATCAACTAGCTCTAAGGTGACTTAATTACTGAATATCCAGTACCCTAGGATTTTTTTGACCGCAGAAGAGAGGATTTGTTTGGATCACAACATAGGACTTGGGCACTATTCAATGTCTATAATCATAGTCTTAATACAGTAAAAGATTACATCTCTTTATATTTGGATAAAGCCTTAAACTTAATCAACAAGTAATATTTTAATAATAATAATAAAATCAGGATAGCATCCATTTCTTTATCTTGATCTACCAAATAATTGAGCAAAGGTGACACTCTTTCTGTACTATGCTACCATACTTCAGTATATCCCTAATAATCTATGATCTAATTTATTTAAACTCGTAATGAATTACAAGTAACTTTATAGTTTATTCCTTAAGATAAATCAGTCCAAGTACAAGTTAATATTTTATTTACCTGCTTCATGTCAGTTAGCCATCAGGATAGATTGACCTATATTGCTTATGATTAATTGATATTTTACTTTGTTCTGTGGAGGATATGTGAAATATAAAAAACAATATGGGAAAATGTAAGTCATTTCAGAAACTTGACTATTTTCATCTTATTAGACAAAAAAAAAAAAAAAAATCTTTTTTCCTGATTCATTCCTTGACTTATCATGAACAGAGTGTGTGTAAGCTTGCCTTTTCTTTTACCAATTTCTAAGCTGAAATATAGGCTCTTCTTTCTACATTGTTATGTTGAAATTATAGGGTGGTTTTTCATTGTCTCCCCTCCCCTAGCAGCCTAGCCAGTTTACACACTTGATAGTTGACATAGTTCTACTACTGGGGAGATCTTCCTATTGGAAATTGTAAAATTACCTCTGATATGTTTGCACTCTAGCTTTTTTATTGCATCAGGCTGCTCTTATCATCACTATATGTACAAACTAATGTTTAAATTCTGTTTTAATTTCGTTCTTGATTGTATTCCTATTGATTAACACAGAATCTGCGAAAAAGAAGAAGAAGAAAAGTAAAAGCAAGTAAGCACTAGTGTTAAGTGCTTCCATTTCCTGGTAAATGCTAGTTAATGGATGACTGAGTGCATAATGTTTTTTCTTGTGCACAGGAAGAAAAAACAACCGCCACAGCAAACTGATCCACCATCTATACCTGTTTCGGACCTTTTTCCTTCCGGAGAGTATCCAGAAGGAGAAATTCAACAGTACAGAGATGAGTATGTATATATTTAACAACATTTTTCTTATTGCTCTATTATCATATTTCCTCTAATATTTACTTCAGGATATCAGGAAAGAACACTTGAATTATCTAGCTACCTGACAGACAACAGATCATAGTTTTTTTCTATCCTTGTTTTCTGTGAAAATTATAACCTTGAAAACTTGATGCCATATGGTCCTTGTGGTCTATTTGAAGAGTGATTATTTTCTGATTATGTTAGTTAGAGAAAAGTCAGTAGCTACAATGAGAAAACCATAGTTTATTATAAAAAATAGCTTAAACTCAGACTAACAATAGGAAATGTCCTACTATTTTGTGTATCCAACTCAAAGGTCTATCCGTCATTGTGGAGCTACTAAACTCTGATCTACACAATCAGTATATAATGTGACTGGTACTGTATGTGAAATTTTCAGGAGACATCTTAGGAGTACCATCTAGAATTTTTGATCTTTTATTTATCGCATCCGGTTCAAGAGTCATCTTGTCTTTGAGCATTTTTTTTTTCTGAAGGGAAACGTTTGTCGGCTTCTCTATCCATCCCCAAAAATAAATGAAAATTTAGAAAATGAGATTGAAATATGGGTGTTTCCTGCATGTTTCTCATATCAGCATTTGTTTTTTCTCATACTTGTTGAGACTTGATGCGTAAGAATTTAGGTACTTTTTCATGAAACAAATTTGTGGGCTGGTTGTCTTGGTATGGGAGCAGGGGTCTGCAGAATTAGTTTTGGGGCATTCTGTGCAGGGTCCCCTTTAACCGTGTCCTGTCTTGTTCTTATATGACAACCTAAACTATTTATATGATTTGCATTGCACTTCCTCTCCATGTGACAATTCTGATACAGTTATACTGTTCTTTTCTGCTTTTTGCCTTGGCTCAACTCAGTAACTTATGGAGGACTACTTCAGAGGAAAAGAGGGAGTTAGAGCGTCTGGAAAAACCCATATATGATTCAGTTCGTCAAGCGGCAGAAGTTCATCGTCAGGTGTGAAAATATGGGCCGAGTATTTATTTCTGTTTAAATGAAATATTTGGCTGCTTGTTTCAGATTTTGCTTCTATATCCAGTAATTGTTATGAAGTTGGGTAGTTGAAGGCTTACCAGATTCTTATTAGTTCATTTTTAAAATTTTCTTTGGTGAATTTTAAAGGATACTTACTATGTTTGCGTTCTTCCTTTGCAAATTCTTTAAACCATCCTACATAATTGATATCTTGTTCAGTCACCAGTTTTTTAATATCTTGTTCAGTCACCAGTTTTTTAATTATAACTATTGATCTTTTAAGACATACTCCCTCCGTCCCAACAGGATGTATACGCTGGGAGAGGGAGTGATTGACACGCATTTTAAGGCTTATAAAAAGTATAGTTCTATAATTTTTTTTGGATTTTTTTTTCTGTATAAAAATATAATAGTTTAACTTTTATTCAAAAAAAGAAAATTTTAAAAATAAATTATGGAACTATATTTTTTAAGAGTCTTAAAGTGCGTGTCGAGTGCACGGTTTCCAACGTATAGAATCTGATGGGACAGAGGGAGTACACTGTTAGAATATGATTGACATCGAGCAGGTCCAGTTATTAATAATTGGTCCTTCCTTTTAACGCTTGCATCTGAGGGGTGAGCTTGCGCAGAACGGGTTGTGCAAAACTGTAATAGTTTTTGTGATGAATAAGTATGGTCAAGTAACATAGAACACAAGCTGCAGGTGTCTTACAGACTGGCCACCGTGTTTATGTCTTACACCCTTCCATTTAAATTAAACTGTAATAATAAATAATAATTAATTAGATTTTAAATGTTATAATGTGTTGTTTGTTCCTAACAAAATACTATTGTACAATCTTAGCTTAACTATACAGTCAATAGTTCCACCTTGTGTTTGCTAGAAATATCTGGTGTTTGACAGTTCTTTTTATTAGTATTAATTATTGAAAAAATTTATAGTTTCATGTCATTCACATAATTCATATTCTTGATGACTGTTTTATATGAAGTATGACCGGAATAGGAGTATTTTGCTCTAATTTTATATTAGAAGGGGACAATTATACGTAATCCTTCTCAAGAACTATCTTGCATGACCTCATTGAATTTGCAGACATTTTTTGATCCCACATTCACCATCGGATTATTAATCCCCCATAAAATGAGCTATAGAGTCATAATACTTCGTCCATATGACAACCTAAAAGATCAAGTTCTGGACTATTAAGTCCATGCACTGTGTATGTAGAAAAACTTGTCTTGCTTAAGCTTATTTCTTCAAGTAAACATAGTTTTTTGAGGTTTAGATGGGGGTAATCATTATACACTGTTGTTATGACTAGTAGAAATATGTGTGTATGTTTTAAAAGCTTTTGAAAAAATGAAAGTAAATGGTTGCAGTGGTGTTGATTTGTGTACATTAAAGTAATGGCTAGTACAGTGCAAATTATGCCTACCTATTCATCCAGATTTACATATCTGCAGGTAAGGAAATATATGAAGGGCATCATAAAGCCTGGGATGCCAATGACTGAGCTATGCGAAACATTAGAAAATACTGTTCGCAAGTTAATATCAGAGAATGGGTTAGAAGCAGGCATTGCATTTCCCACAGGATGCTCATTGAACTGGTAATTGTTATTTGAACTGCTTTTTCTCGCATACTGTTGCATTTGATTGCTTATGCCTAAACTGTACTTAACAGGGTTGCAGCTCACTGGACCCCAAATTCTGGAGATACAACTGTATTGCAGTATGATGATGTGATGAAATTGGATTTTGGAACTCATATTAACGGTAATTTACCTCCACCACATATCATATCTTTATGTTTGACTACTGTAGCTGATCTCTTAAGTGCATTATTTCTTTACGTTTGGTCTTTCAGGACGTATAGTTGATTGTGCATTTACTGTGGCATTCAACCCGATGTTCAATCCATTGCTTGAGGCTTCACGGGAAGCCACAAATACCGGGATCAAGGTTATTATGTGTACTGAAATAATAAGCCATAAAGCATTATCATTTGTGATCAGTAGTAAAATGGGGCCTTACCCCGTTGAAAACACATTAAGCATAGATACAAAAATAATTTTGTGGGCAACACTCATTCTTTGTCATCCCAGTTCTTATTCATGAGCATATATTTCTATAGGTAGCAGTAGTTTAGTAGGATGATAGGGATAGCCAAAATAATTTAAATGAAATTTTTAGTGTACAAAGTATATTAATATATATTTTATTTTTAGGATTGCAATCAGCTCTAGTGAAGGAACACAGGAGATACAAGTTGTTGGCTTATTATTTCTCAAAATTTTAGTTCGGCAGTTATTTTTTCGCCTCTATTATCCCCTTAACCTTATACATTTCATTCCTACTACTCTCCACCCCTGACGGCACGTCATTCCCTCTATAAAACATATTTGTTGAACTTGAAGCTTAGCTCATTAATTCTTTTTCAACAATCAAGACCCTTTTTGGTCTCTGATCTTTCTCTCTTGATGGCATATCTAGTGTATGCTGATGCTGAGGAAATATGGAGCGGCGCGCGAGTCACACCATTAGAGAGCACTGTCTCTACAAATTCCGCCACTGCTGCCTTTCAAGTTTTGCATAAGATCCTTAGTCTAGCCTCCTTCGCTCCCTCTACTGCCCTTCTTCCCGTGTATATATATATATTTCCAACAATTGGTGTTGGAATGCCGGCGGTTCCTTATACGGATGAGGTAGTCAATTTAAGGGCTATATGCTCTTATGAACGATGAACTGATCTTTTGTCTTCCCAAACTAAGAGTTTGATATGACCAAATCACGTGCAATTGCACAGATTGCAAACTTAGGCACCACCATCTGTATACCTGTCACGAAGCCAATCCCCTGTACCTCTCCCTTCCAATTTCGCATTGGAGTCGCATATATATTTTTTTATTTTTTATTTTTTTTTTGTCACTAGAAGCATCTCCATTAGGGGTGCCAACAAGAGTGCCAAGATCTATGTCGCATGTCACTCCTGGGTGCCTCCCTATTAAACTTGTATGGGTGCCCAAGGGGGCCAAGAGAAGTTTCCAACTTTTGGAACTCTCTTAGCACCTCCTCAATTTGGGAAAAACACAAAGTCTTGTATTGGAAGTAGATATCACTCGTACCTACTTTGTTTTGTCTAGTTTTTCTTTATTTATTTTTCACATAAAAGTATTTAATTTGTGGTTGTGGGGGACAATTTAGGCACCTTGTATGAAGTGCTTACTATTGGAGCTAGGAAGGTGCCTCTATTGGATATGCTCTAAAATCACAGAAGTTCTTTCCAATCTTTTCTCTAATCTGACTCTACCAACAATTCAACAACAGTAACTACATCTGCCCTAACTAGTATTCTTTCTGACCCAATCCTGTTTGTCAGCATGACGCGCACGCCATTACCCTTTCACTGTCCTTCAGCTACTTGGTCAGCATTTTTGCAGATCTGTCTCATTCTTTACTCCAAAACATAAGATGAGTTTTATTGTGAGATGATTGAAGAACGTGAAACATAGGAGACTTTTGAGTATCTGATTTAGTATTTGTACAAGTGTTTAGATATTTTATATTTTTTTCATAATTTGTTAGGATTTAGGAATGTTATAGAACACCTTAGGCATTTGACAAGATTAGTTGTACTAGTAGACCTCTAACTTATTAGGAATCTAGATACTCCTCCGGTCTTAAGTATAAGTCATCACTTGTTTTCACATATTTTACTGGAAGCAAAGAGAAGAAATTAAAAGAACATGAATGAAGAGAAAATAATGGAACATGAATTCTTTTATTTGTTCCCAATTTGTGTTGCGAAAGAAATTAGGTTTTATGTAGAATTTAAGATAACTTTTTTTTTTTCATCAGCTTCTTCATAAAGAAGCTCTGGAATTCTACATGAGAAGATTGCTCAATATTTTTATATTTTTAAATCTCAACTCAAAAAAACACACTCGGTAAGTTTATACAAAACAAGTAAAATGTTACTCCCTCCGTCCCATTGGATTCTTAACATTTTTCAGATTCTCCCTCGCATAACTTGAAAAATGTTAATAATCCAATGGGACGGAGGGAGTAGTATTTAAATTTAAAATCAAAACTATGCATCTTTTCAAGTATGTGGAGAAAAGAGAGTAAAAACCAACTTATATTCAGAACGGGAGGTAGCAAGTATTTTTAGTATTACATTGTATCATCCAAATCAGGTTCAAGTTCTATACAAGGAGAGGAGGTGGTCTTCAATTTTGAATATTAGAATCACGTCTTATGTTTGTGAGAATTTGTCCCTTTCTAGATTTGTCCCTTGATGCGATCCTAGGTCTCATCGGTCATTCCCTAAATCCCAGTCTGCTGCAGATCTGGTTGAAGAGAAATCTCTAACTGAGAGAACCAACAATAAAAATGTATAAGCAGAAACCTACAGACTATCAATCTCTGACATATAGGAGATCTAAAGCGGTAATATGCCTCATGTCAGCTTATAGTAAATTTACTTCCGACTGATCATCCATAAATCTGAGTAATGCTTCTGTAGCACTGTTTGATATAAGCAACTCTTACTGGGTTTTGGTTTTTGTATCAGGGTCGAATTTGTTCTCTTTATGTTGGTAAATACTAAATTTATCGAGTATGGCTTTACGTTTTTTAATCTGTTTCAGGAATCGGGGATTGATGTTCGTCTTTGTGATGTTGGTGCTGCAATTCAAGAGGTCATGGAATCGTATGAAGTAGAAATTAACGGAAAGGTGTTTCAAGGTATAAATAATTTATAACAGCATTTCTAAAATCTTCATAATTTGTATTTAGAAAGACGTGCGTCATGCCTTATTACTTTCTAATTATGTGTTTGAGTTGCCTTAACATGTGTGTATGCACATGAATTGTCCTTGTGGCTACCTGTAGAGTCCCTATTACTTTTTTAATAGCACATTCTTAAACTCGAGAGAGATACTTATGAATAATCAGTTGAAATGGCTTTGCTATGAGCTGCCTGTATTTTGTTGTACAGGTAGAAGATTTTTAAAATATATGGAAAGAAGGCCATAGTATGCACTTAACCATGTGAATTATGTTATTGAATATGGTTTCCAAGTAAGATCATTATAAAATGATATAATAGTGTCAAATGATTGTTTTTGTCGTCCATTGACTGATGGAGTCTATATTTGATTCGGCGGTCTCTGTACAGGGCATCTGAGTTCTCTCTATCTGTGCAGAGATTCTTGATCACTTACATGCCAAGTCCTTGTTGGTACTTGAGACATTATACTACCGAGTAACTTGGATGAGTTTGTTTATTTATTTTTACGATTTAGTTGCTTAAGATTTTATTTGTTATTGTCAGTCTTCATCTTCACAGGCTGCTTGTTTCAGGAGCTTTGTTTATCTAATTATCCTATTTAGCTCGAGTCTGAAGCATCAAAGCATTAACCCCTTTGTTAAGTTGACATGTTGTCCGGTTAATTCTTTTTGATAAGTCCTACCGATGTCCCGCATTCTTAATTTTGCTCTAGCACTTTGGCCATTGGCTTTTGTGGAATAACTGGAAATCAAGAGTTTTGGTTTGCGCAAGTTTTTAATGATGTTATAAAAAACAAAGATGAAACAGTAAGCGTACTTGTATCGACATGCTTTTTAGGATCCATTCAAGCAGCAGAATACAAGATAATTGTTAGTTCTAATTTGGATGCTTCACGTGTCTGGTTGTGACCTTTACTCTTACATATTAAGATCCACATTTCTGTTGGTGTTTTGACAGTTAAGAGTATTCGGAACTTGAATGGGCATAGCATTGGGCCTTACCAAATTCATGCTGGGAAATCGGTTCCAATCGTGAAAGGAGGCGAACAGACGAAAATGGAAGAGGGTGAATTCTATGCTATTGAAACTTTTGGATCTACAGGTGATATTATATTCTCTCTTTAGTTTTGCCGCTGGGTAAGTGATATAACGATGGTTACATGTATGACAAGTTTTCTTGTTTATTGTGTGAAGGCAAGGGCTACGTCCGGGAAGATCTGGAGTGCAGCCATTATATGAAGAATTTTGATGTCGGGCACATGCCATTACGGTTGCCAAGAGCAAAACAGCTTCTTGCAACAATCAATAAAAATTTCTCTACCTTGGCGTTCTGTAGGCGTTATTTAGACCGCCTTGGAGAGACCAAATATCTAATGGCACTGAAGAATTTGTGTGATGCTGGTATTGTTCAGGTATTCTTTATATTATTGGACTACCAATTTTGGATTACAGTGTGTAACCTTGGGTTGATGTTCAGTTATACAATATTTTTTCTGCATGACACGGTTAATGCCTGTTTTACTGATGCCTGTCTATTTCTAATTCGGTTGAAGTTGTATTTTTTTTTTTGAAATTTCTATGCTCTAAATTACTTATTCTAATATATTAATAAGAGCAAGTCCAGTGGTGGTGTTAAAATTCATATAGCTATTGCTATATTATGAAATCAAAAAGTAATGTTTGATGTTAAAATTGAACTTATGATCCAATGCATAGTTTTAAATGACATCAAATATATCTAAAAATATGTATATTTCATTCAAATAATCTTTAACTGCACTATTTTATTTGCCACTTAACTTTAAATATTTGTTCATCTCCACCTTCTCACTTGCATGCACAAGTGACAAATTTAGCAACATTTAGACTTGCATCCATGTTTAGCACCCCATTGTATTCTAATATATTTGTACCAAATGCAAGGCAATATTCTAATATATTTGTACCAAATACAAATACATTTTCTTACTTTTCCCAGAGTATGCTCTGTTGATATACTGAGTAAACTAATATCTATCTCCTTATCTTGCTGACAGACATATCCACCTCTGTGTGACGTCAAAGGAAGCTATGTGTCTCAGTTTGAGCACACGATCTTACTTCGGCCAACCTGCAAAGAGGTTGTTTCCAGAGGCGATGACTACTGATCTTATATATGTTGCAGAACCCCTGGACTTGTAACAGCATGTTTGATTTATGTTTTGAATTTCATGTCTTCGTCTTCCAGCCCCTATGTGTAGCGAACATATTTTATCTTTTTTAGTAAGAAGATGCTGTTTGTGCTATTCCTGAGGTCTCAATGGTCCTCTTTAGGACTTGATAACACTGTTTGGGCTTTATAAACAAAGACCTGATGGCACTGTTTAAAAGAGGGGTGCAGTTATTGATATCTCAGTATTGAGTACTGTTGTATGATTTTAAATGGGGTTGGTTTGGCTTTGGCAATTTAGTGTACGTTTGGGAAATCTTAAAATATAACTTATGATTTGAAATGAATAAGAGTGACTTACAAGTGATAAGTCATTTGATAAGTCATTGAACACTTATAAGTTATATAAGTGTTTCGTATAATTTTACTTATAGGTCAGAATTTTTTTTATTTAAATGAACTAAAATAAATAATTTTTTTAAATATAATTATCTTAATTTGTAAATTTTAAATTATATTAACATTTAAAAATATATATTTTAAAACTGAAGTTAATTAAAAATAAAATATGAAAATAAGTTGAGAAAAAATACGTCGCTACTAACATTCAACTTATTAGCTTATAAGTTGTAAATTTGACTTATAAGTTGGGTCGATAAAAAGTCGTTGATAAGTTGTTGCGGCTTTATAAATCATAATCTGACTTAGAAATCAGTGCCAAACAAGCCCTTAGTCAATAAATTATTTTTTTTTTCAAATATCGGGGTCAAACGCGCGTATCCTTTAATAAAGTATGTAATTTTATATAAGAAAAGGTTTGAGTTTGGTTTTCGAGAAAATTATCAAAATCATTTATAATCTGTCTAAATAAGTAACTAAAAAATGAAAAAGATAAACTATTTGGGGTTTAAAAAATGATTATGGGGATGAATAAGCATAGATATGTAACTGTTCGAACACAAAGGACCCGTTTGGGGTTTCTTAAAAAATGTAACTTATGACTTAAAGTTGGAAAGTGTCATATAAGTGATATGAACATTGTAACTTATAAGTTATTTAGGTGTTTGGATAATTTTACTAATAAGTA
>PHNY01282774.1:503-15898 GCA_003724115.2 Anethum foeniculum | reverse complement strand
TATATATATATATATATGTCCTCATATGAGTGTCGATATATCATAAGTCGAGGATTTGACTCAATTTGTTGACTTCAAGTGATCATCAATAGATCATAAGTCGGGACTTGTTCAATTTGTTGTCCCCAAATAATTGTCGATTGGTCACAAGTACTCTCTCTATCTCATTTTAATAGCCTTGTTAGAATTTGATTATTGTTCCAAAATAATTGATCTTTTCTCATTTTCACACATTATTTAGTAAGAAAATTTTAATTTTGTCCTCATTATTGATACTTATATTTTCCGTGCAAAGTTTAATTTTACTACAACTAGGGGTGTACGCGGCTCAGATCGGATCGGTTTTGGGTTAAAAGTCGAACCAAACCGCGAAGAGCGATTTTGAAAAATGTTCATCCGTAACTGCATTTCCGGTTGCAATTAACCGCATCAATTGCGGTTGCAAATTTGCAGTTATTGCGGTTCGATTTGTGGTTCAACCACTTAATATAAAATATTAAGAATCAAAAAAAAATTAAAATATTAATAAATTTAAGTCCTAGTTGCTTGATAAGTCAACATTCAAAAATAAAAAATATAAAGTGTCCGGCTAATGAATGAAAATTAATATAAATTCCTTCAAACTCCGGTGTTTGGCTATCCTGCTTTTCCTAACACTGCTAATAAAAAATAAAGTAATGAAGCGCAACGAGAGTTTAAAACTTGAGAGGGTAGGTAATTGACTAATTGGATTTGAACACTGAGACTTGAAGTAATGGATTATGTTTAAGTCATAACACAACTACACAAGTAGTGTTAATTTATTAATCTTATAATATTAAATAATATAAAATTTAACAAAATAAATGTGTTTATATATTAGTTTATATACTATAAAATATATTTTATTATAAATATATATTTGGCGGTTTGCGGTTTCGGTTGCGATTTTCTAAAATATAAAATCGCATCCAAACCGCAAATAAGCGAATACTAAAATTTTCATCCGCAACCAACCTGCATTTCGCGATTATCCGTAAAACGCGGTTCGGTTACGAGCGGTTAATGCGGTTGAGCGGTTCATCTGTACACCCCTAACTACAACTATAAACTTTATTAGGGATAATTTTGTAAAAATATTCAAACAAGCATCTTAATAAATGTAAATATTGGTATGTGTTCAAGTTCCTAAAAGAGCAATTAAAATGGGACAGAGGGAGTATAGGATTATAATTTCATTTCTCCCAAGTATTTGACGATGGGTCACTAATACAGGATTTTAACGAATTCGTTGCTTCCAAGTGACTTCGTTGAACACTTGTTTGGGTTGAATTATTTCTACTCCTCAATGGCTTATCATTCATAATGAAGCTAAACAACAAATTTTTATCATAAAAATGGAATTAAATCACACATGCTTATTAACATACATGCATGACAGAGAAATATGCAAATGCTAGGGGGAAAACACTTATCTTAATTTTGTCTAGCAAACGCATGTTCTGTCCATAATATTTTCGATGCTTGAGTCAATCTCCTCAATCAAGACATACATTCTAAACAACCATTTTGCATGGTACATTGTTATTGCTACCTTTTTTTAGAAGAAAAGTTACCATCTATTTGATCTTTATCGTTTGAAAGTTTTTTTGTTGTCAAAAAAGTTGCTCAAATGTCTTTTCATTCCTTGATATTTAAGTTGTATCCTAGTCTTGCAGACGTCATAATTGAGTTGTATCAAAGTGCTTTGCAGTGGACAAGTGAATAGCTATAAAATACCGTCTATGTTGGTTTACCACACTCTTTTTATCGTGTCTAACTGCCTCTTCTATTTTTTCCATTCATGTAGTGAGAAAATCTTCCGGTGCTTCTTTTTTCTACTCAACGGTTTACCTTGACTAGGCAGAATCTTGGACCTCTATTGAGATTGTTGAAGTGAAACATCAGATTTTGTAGCATGTGGACAAAGTGTCGATTATTTGGCATGATAAAGGTACTAGACTGAGGTCATAGCAATTGATATTGTTGTTGTTGACTTGCTATTTCAAAAGCCTACCAACACCGTCATGAGGTCAAAATTGTTGTTGATGCATATTTGGAAGGAGGTCACATTATGTTGCTATTTCAAAAGCCCACCAATCATTACTGTAGTTGGTTTCTTTGAATGTTTCCTACACACTCTTTTCTCTATTGCTCACAACTTACATTTAAACTTCAGATCATTAACTGTTGCTTCAATTGGGATGCTTTCTTTTTCGGTTTATTAAATCAATTAATTTTCACATTTAGACATTTTTGACTAACTTTTGTTATATCAAAGAATCGTACATCTGTTTGTCTCAATTTCTCTCTTCATTTTAGATTTTTCCATGCTGGCTACCACATATTTTTATTATTGTCACCTCAGTATTAGTCTATAAAATTTCGTAAATAATGGTCTAATGTTGGAGATTCATGGAGAATCTTGATGGCAGACCTGGAACAACGAGCTACAAGTCACATGTCTATCTATGTCTATCCAGGTCTATCCATGTCTTTTGCCCCCTTTTTGTTGTTCTGGACTTCTTCAGGTATTGGCTTCATCATACGTATACATATTTGCCTTTAGCAAAGCCAAGGGAAAATGTGAGATGCTCCGACGTGCAAAAATTAGGAAGTACACTATTGCGATCATTTTTTGCCAATGGCTTGCTTCTTTTTGTATTTTTTACAAATTCTTGCACAATCGGACATAATTATCTTGTCTTATGATCCTTCCTCTAGATTTCTCTGGAAAACATCTTCGGGTTTTTTTATTCAATTGCTTCTTTACCGTGTTTTTGTAGAAATAGCTTGTATTTTATTTTTTAAACTTTACAGACAATCTTTATTTTATATATTTTTTGTTGCTACTTCCTTTTTGCAAGCTAATGTGATCTCTTTCATGTCTTTTTGTGTAGTTCTCCTGGGCTTAATTTGGAAAATTCTTGCATATTTTGTGATTTGTTGCAAGTCTGGATAGCTACACACCTATTTATTAAAACAATTTAACTCTCTAGAGAGAATTCATTTGTACGAACCGTTTTTTGCATAAATATTAGATTTCAAGATATTTTAATGGTATTAAATTCACCGTCCATAACTTTCTGAAAAAAAACTTTTTATTCTTCGAAGTCAAGCATTCTGCAACTTTTAGTTTCTTTTATATGATGATTGCTTCATTTCCATTTTTTGGTTTACTGATGGCTAGTGTGTGAAATTAAATAGGATCAGGTATATCTGATAAGTGCGCATTTTGGCATTAATGTATACGTATATATTGCTTGTGTGCGTATTTTTAATTAATTAATTTATTTTATTTCAGGAATTTTGTAGGCAATTAAAGAAAAGAAAGAAAAATGAACAAAGAGGGCAAAGTTGGAAAAGAAGAAACGAATAACGGGATAAAGAGAAAGAGCATAAAAAGACAAATGTCAAGACTATCCCTAAATCCTAATCTTAGCCTATAAATAACCCCATGTATCATCTAGTTTTTCTCCTTAGTTTTAACCTATTCGTAGTAGTAGCCTCCATCTTTTTTATTTTAACTTTCATCTTGTAATAGTTCTTAAAATTTGTAAGCATATTTTATATATCAATTCAAGTTTTCATCTATTCTTCTACATCTTGTTCTTCATTTTACATTTTGACTATGAAATCTTTTGGTTACGACAAGAAAATTTACATTACTTGTGGATTGTAAGGTGTCATTTAACTTATTGTTCATGAATCTATTTTCTGATAACTTGATCAGAACCCTACAAATTTTTTATTTTATTAGTGGATTTTAATAAATTAAAGTTTTAGATTTATCATTATTGTTTGGTTGTTGAATGTAGCTTGTATATCTACTCTTATTTGATGATATTAATATGTTAGGTGTAATAGGTTTAATATTCTAGATGTAGATTTAGTTTTCTTAGTGTTAAAATTATCCCTTTGAATTTTAGATCTAGTTTACTTTTTTGCTTATTCTTGTTAGATTTTCCGGTGAAATTTAATTTTCTGGCGAGATAAAGTGTTGTGAAAATCGCGATTAGTCGCGCTTCACGAGTAGGTGGAGGTTCTGCGAGTTGCATATGAGCAATTTAGTGCGCTTATGAAATTGGCAAAAAATCGAGATTGACTCGCGCTTACTCGCAAAAAAGCGCAGAAAATTGCAAGAAAAAGCGCAAAACTCGCACTATACATAAAAAGACTGAAATACCCTTAAATTAAATAAACCCTGCTTACCTTTATAAGTTTGTAACTGTTCACTGCCTCACAAATTTTACACAGCCATCAAAGATGTATGTCTTATAATCTACATCTCTTTGCCCTCTTTCTCTTCATCTCCGTCTCTTTTCATCTCTCTCTCTCTCTCTCTCTGCCCTCTTTCTCTACATCTCTCAGCCCTCTTTCTCTTCATCTATCTCTATCTCTCTCTGTATATATATATATACATATATATATATATATATATATCTAATTTTTTAATTAATATTCTCAAAGTGTGATATTAGATATATAGTATATCTGCTACATATCAAGTACCTTTTTTAGTGCCCGTTAGGTGTGATATAATTCCCCTTAGAAAAATTATCTCAAGTATATATTGATTACTCTAAAAATAGTTAGAAAATGACTCGCACTGTTGACATTGGGTAGAAATATAGTAGTCTAGTATAGAATGATATGTCAAAAGTTCAGTGCTCATTTTGCAAGCATACATACAGAGGTGGAATTAATCATTTCAAGAAGCATTTAGCTGGTGAATACAATAGATATGCTACACCATGTGATAAAGTACCGGCTCATGTTAGAGATGAAATTATAGAGTTCATGGGGAAGAAACAATAATTGAAAAAGAGTCAAAACGTGGTGCAGGTAAACATGGAGGATGAAGATTCTGTGGATGTAACTAGTGCTCACATAACTCATTTAAATTCAGGCATGTCAAGTAATCAAGAAAGACAAACCGGAGGCCCAATAGATGCATTTTTCATGCCAGATCCTGAAGCAATATCACGTCAAGGTCAAGGGAAAAGAAAACTGAGCACAAACGAAGATTCAAAAAAACTCATGGAACATTTTAGAAATCAGGCTTACAAGATGTTTGTGATGTAGATGTATGATGCAGGGATTCCGTTAAATGCAGTTAATTGTGACAGCTTTGGTCCTTCAATTGAAGCTATTGGCCAACATGGTCCGGAAATGAAACCAACCTACCACGAGGTTCGAGTCCCTTTACTTAACAAGGAGGTGGAGGAAACAAATAGAATAGTAGAAGAGCATAAAAAAGAATGGGAGAAAGTTGGTTGTTCAACTATGTGTGATGGTTGGAAAGATAAGAGAGAAAGAAAACTGATCAATTTTTTGATAAATTGCCCTAAAGGAAGCATCTTTCTTGAATCAGTTGATGCTTCTGATTACTCAAAAATAGGTGATAAAATGTTTGAGTTGATATAAAAGTGTGTCATAGATGTTGGAGAAGATAAAGTTATTCAAGTTGTAACTGATAGTGTGACACCCTTATACCTATCTATATTAAAATTAATTTATAAAATATGTAGTTCAATTTAATGAATAACTCAAGATATATACTAAATACAATGTAAATATTCCATTTAAAAATAACTTTACTAGCGAAAGATGAAAATTCAACAATATCTATAAATGCAAATGCAAAGGAGGGACTCTGGAGCTCCAGCTGGCACACTCGTGATTCAACCTGAAAAAAAACATGAGCAATTTTTTGTGAGCCGTAACTCAATGAGTATAAACCTTTATCAATTTACTCTTAAAAATTTAAAAATAAATATATTATTTAAAATCATGAAACTTTCTCATTTGATTGCATTTCATTCTCTATGTTGTAACCTGTCCCATCTTATATTTTCCTAAAATATTTGTATATAGCTCAAAGGCTCCAATATCTTTAGACCTAAGGCTCCTTCTTCGATATAATTGGCATGAAGGCCTCATGTACTTGTGTCACCAGGAAAAGGACAGTCACAATACATTTACTTATTCCTGTATGCTTTCATTTACCTTGCAAATGATATACATATATTTGTATTAACCCTATAACGATATTAATGCAACCAATATGTCATAGACTGCACTCAAATATTTCACACCAATATATATACATACATACATATATATATATATATATATATATACACACACGCACATATAACATACCATCAATAAACAATTATGACAAACATAAATAATGTATGCATGTGACTGGTTCCCTTTACTTTTGTTGTGACTAGTCAACTTTGTACTGCTTTTTTATTCCATATGCACCATAAGTTACATGTGTGTCTGGCTAGCACCATATTTGTCCGACCATACAAGCTGGCTCCGTATATGTCGAACCTCATATGTTATCTCCGTATATGTCTGACCATAAAGGTCAGCTTTGTCTATAACCTGAAGGCCTCTATATATCTGTATATAACCCGAAGGTTTTTATATAATGGCAAATACAAAAGTATTACTGTCATCATAACGCCTTTTATTTAGTCCGGTGCAAATGCATGTCAAGCAGAAATTTCATGATAATCTACAGGTTCATATCTCGTTTATTTATGTATTCATTTCTATGCCTATAACATTTTCTGTAATCAATCCAGTCACGTAATAATCTATATCCAGCCCATATCAATATCACATTCATCATCAAACATTTAATAACATTTAATCATGTGTTGTCAGTTTTACAACCTTAAAGCAAGAGCACGTATCGCAACAAATAGTAAATAAGTTCGTTCCCACAGAGACTATCAATAAGTTGCTAAATACCAAATACTACATTTCTTTCAATTCGAGTCTAATAAAAATCAAGCGGAGTTTTCACTAAATTATTACTAAGTAATTAAACTAACACAATATACTGAATAATAAATTCCAAGAGAATGAAAACTAGGCCTTTAACTTTATCTTATGCTCTTACACAAGCTTCTTGTTTAACCTATATTCTCGTGGTCTAATTGCTAGTCTAAGACAATCATGTATTCACAAGGACCTTCCGAATCTCAAGTGACTCTAATTTATGTAATAACCCCCATATTCCTATGTAGAATTTAAAAGCATAAACAGCATTAAGTTTCGTCTTAATTGGACTTCTTAAGGTGTTTAGGTATATTCCTATCCTAACCACAAATTAATATAAATATTAATCCTAAGGTATATTGATTGGGTCTTAACTTAAGGTTTCTCTTCCAAGTCCTCCTAAATTACTAAATCAATCTCAAGGGTGATCAGTCTTTGAGATGCATTAAATACCAATCAATATAAACAATTAATACGACCACAAAAATAGAGAGAAAAAAATACAACTTATATATTAACAAAAAATCCATTAAAGGCCTAGAGAGAAAATTAGTTCATCATCTCAAAAGAAAACAAAACACAAGAGTATGTAAACATGATGTAAAAGTAAGGAGAAAAGATGAAATCTGTATTAGGCGCAATCTCTTCTTCCCAAGACTTTTCCCTCTTGAGCGTAGCCTCTCTTTTCTTCTCTATGTACATTATACCTAATAATCAGATCTGATGTATATATAGATCTAATTAATGTCTTTTCTAATGATTTGAGGAAAATACAAATACGTTTTCTAAACTGATTCTGATTTCAAAGAAAATTCGTAGCTGACTTTTCTTCTGTACGTCTGGGCTGTTCCAGTTGTAATTTTATATCTGGACCACTTTAGAATTAAAGAAAATCTCGTTATTTTCGCGTGGGCTGTAAAATCGTTCAATTCTGACATCTGGAACTCAAGATATGGCCCAAACAATGTAGTACGCATGTGCAGTTCAACAAATCCGAATTTTCTTCTAATAAAATCTCCAAATTCAGCTTTTTATTCTCCAATTCTTCCAAGTTTAGGATTCCTTGCTTCCTGCAATAAAACAATAAAATTTATTTAATAAATCCAATTAAATGCAAAATATAATAAATATGAGGAATAAAATCATATAAACTATATATGAATATATACTCTATCAATTTATCATCATGTAATATCTTGGAAACGAGTAATCACAGAATTCCACGAACACATCCAATATCCATGTAATCATTCATTCACAAACATATAACACATAATCCAGAAAGTATTTTCGATAACTATATGCATATGCAACTATATTCCGTTTACTTTTGTTGTGACCGGTCAAACTCTCGTATTATCCCGGGATATCTGTAGACCCGAAGCCCAAAATGTAGACTCGAAGGCCAATTTGTAGACCCGAAGGCCGATATGTAGACCTGAAGGCCGATCTATAGACCCGAAGGCCGAACTGCATGACTGTAAATACTCGAGTATGCACGGTCAGAATTTATTTATTTAGTCAAGTGTAGGTGAATGATATGCACATAATATATATTAACTGTAGCACATTTTCCTTTGTCCATATATCAAACCATGTCCATATAATAATTTTTATATAATCATCTAGAGTCACACTGCTTATATTCACATCATGTTCATATGACTATCACAGTATCACAAACATATTAGTTAAATCACTTAAATCCAAGATGTCACATAAATCCAAGTAGCCACGTAAACCCAAATAGTCACAGCAATCCAAATAATCTCAAAATGACATAAATAGCTATTTCAAGCAATTATATCAGCAATGATCGTATGAAACACATATAAAATAGTTGTTCAGTAGTTTACACTCACAATCATATAATTAAGGGAAAAATTTATATGTTAGAAACACAGAGTAATTCTCAAATTTATACTCACCTTATTCCAAGCAGTTTAATAACACTTTACCTCTTCGCGCCTTGTTAGACCCTTAAAAATCCTATACTAACATACACATATTAATAGCTGAACACAATAGATTATGACTATTGATTCATGTTTGATTTGATAAATATATCAATTCATTTTAAAAGGAACATGGTACTTTCTCCATTCCCGGCAGCTTTCTGCCCTCTCTTATAAAGGTCTATATCTCCCAATTGACTCAATAGAAATAATTAATTTATTTTTCTGAATGAATTAGACATTCAAAGCATCAATATATCCAAAAATCACGGATATTATCGATTTTCCAATTTACGACAACATTTCAAAGTCTGTTGTGCTGACATTTAAAAACAGCCTGAAATAAGTTTACTATATCAGTTGTATCTCAACTTCTATAGCTCTGGTAACCTCCAAATTTTACAGTATTACAAATAAAACATAAATCTGCAACTTTCATGTTTTAACCATCAAGTAATTACGCCTCTAAACTTCTCTAAACAGTCACACAAAACAGGATAGCCAATCTGAAAGTTAAGACCATATTGCACGCACTTTACTAAAACATTTTTAATAAAATGAAAAAAACTTTTTAATATGAAACTTTCCATATTTCATCTTAACTATCATTCCAATTCCTCATAAAAATTTCAGATCAAAAGTAATCTTATAACCAAGTAAACTAATTGCTAAAACTTGCAACAAAATACAGAAAATTATACGTTCTACTATCTTTACTAAAACGCTTATAACTTCTTACTCGTGTACTCATATGACGCAAGGTCAGCGTGTAAATAAACTAGTGACTATATTGAACAACATCTTTATAGGGGTTCTACCCAGAATAGCTGTTAACCATCCCAGAATCATAAAACAAAGTAGGGCAGGAACATGACAGTTTCATAACTACTAAAATTTCATGTTCCTGACAACTCTCTAGCAACCCCTTTATCATCCTTTTTATACTAATCAACCATAATCAACAATAACAAATCATATAATAGTTAAATCACGTGAATCATAGAGACATGCCCAATTTAAATATACATACTCATGAATCATAAAAATAAAATCAAAACTTGTGAATCAAAGATTATATACCTCCAATCAAGAATCAAGTTCAATCCAAGCGACCACATGATCAAAAAAGCTTCAAAAATAGCATTTCCCGCAAATTCTATATAAACCTAGCTTTTCTTCATCTCCAAAATCAAGGAAGCTGCCATCTAATCTTGTAAAATTATATATGTATATATATATATGCAAGCTATGCCAAGTATTGGAGCAAGAATTTAAAAACAAAAATCATCTATATATGTGTGTATATGAGTAGTGTATATAAGTGAGCTGAGAGACGAGAGAGAGAGAGAGACAGAGGGTTACTCTTTTTTTATTTTTTCTCTATCATTTTAAATATGCATATCTCTTAATCTTTTACTAATCTATTTGTTTTAATCCTTTTTTTTCCTTTTATTAACAACTAAAGCTTATAAAATAAGATTTAAAAGCAACTATAAAAAAAATCATTACATGGCCTTTACTGAACTATTTTTTTTCCTTTTTTTTCTAAAGTCTCATATTCTTATTCTCTTGACAAAATTGTATAACCTATAATTCAGATCTCGAAGATAAATAAATTCTAAACGATTCTACAACATGAGCAAATCAAAGCATAATTTTATAAATAAATCATATGTGAAACAATTAAATATTAAAAATGCATTTTCATGAATTTTTCAGGCAAGAATGTTACAGATAGTGCTTCAAATATTGTGAAGGCCGGCAAGTTGTTAATGAGAATGTATCCTCACTTATATTGGACACCTTGTGCAGAACATTGCATTGATCTTATGCTAGAAGTTATATTCAAGATCACTAAATTGAAAAAATCATGCTCAAGTGCCATGGCTTTGTGTGGATTCATATATTCGAGGCATGGAATCGTGAATATGCTTCAATTTTTCACTAAACTAAAGGAGTTGCTTAGGCCAACAAAAACTCAATTTGCAACATCTTGCATTATGTTAGGAAGGTTGCACTTGGTTAAAAATTCACTGCGAAAAATATTTGTTTCCAAATAATGGAATTCGAGCAAGTGGTCTAAAGAGAATTCTGGAAAGCGAGCTGCAGCTACTGTTTTGCAATCATCTTTTTGGAAGGATATTCTTTTTGCACTCAAGGTGTGTGTTCCTCTTATTAAAGTTTTACGTATGGTTGATGGTGAAAAGAAGCCTTTAATGGGATATATCTATGGGGCAATGGAGAAGGCCAAATTTTTTATTGAGAGTTCATTTAACAATGCAGATGAATACAAGAAAGTCTTTGAAATAATTGATAGCGGGTGGGCGGTCCAACTTCATCAACCTTTGCATGCAGCAGGCCACTTCTTGAATCCAAAATTCTTCTATGATTAACAAGACATGTCTTTAGATGCAAATATAAGAAAAGGGCTTCATGAGTGTATTTACATATTGGTTCTTGATACAGATATACAAGATGCAATTATAGATGAAATTTCAGTATACAAATATGCGCAAGAGAGCTTTTCATCAAACATGGCGAAGTGAGCTAGGAAACGACATGCTCCAGGTAATTATTCAATGAAGCAGTCTGTTTAACTAATAAATTTAATAAATTAGGTAATAGATATAGTATATTAATCAATATGTTCATGTAGCAACATGATGGAAAAATTTTGGAAGTTCAGCTCCTTATTTACAAAGGTTTGCAATCAAAGTTTTGAGCCTGACATGTAGTGCATCCGGTTGTGAGTGCAACTGGAGTGCTTTTGAACATGTAAGTTATATCTTAAAAATTAACTTCAATCTTTTAGGTACCTTTCCTAATGTTCGTCAAGAAAGTGTTATCATTTTGTAGATACATACAAAAAAAGGAATAGGCTGACTCAAAAGAGGCTCAACAACTTGGTATATGTCAAGTATAATATAGCATTGAAGCGTAAGTTTGATGCACGTGATGTACAAGACCCGATTGCTTTAGATGTAATTGACAATTGTAATAAGTGGTTTCTTGGAAAAAGCCTCGATGATGAAGATGTGGATCCCAATTATGTGCATGAAGGAGAAGATCTTAGTTGGGTGATGTTTGCGTTGCTTCTGAAGCTGAAGAACCACTTTATAGTACTAGGCGCTTAACAAAAAACATGAATACCTCAAAATCAAGTGAAAGAGCTTCTTCTTCTTCAACTCTTCGAGACGAAGATTGTAACATCCCAATATTTTAATTATGACTTACTAATATTATTTAATAAATGAAATCAAATAATCTAACTAAAAATAATTATTAAAATATCGGGATGTTACACATCCCGATATTTTAATAATTATTTTTAGTTAGATTATTTGATTACATGTGTGTCCATTTGTGTCCATATTCTGTAAGTGTAAGTTATTTTGATTTGTAAGTGTAAGATTCTGTGTAATAGTAATCATTTTTTTTCTGTAAGTAGAATATATTTTGGAAGAGTAAGTTATTTAATCTCCTTTGACTTTTGGCATCACTCATTGTTTCGTTAGTCAGTGTATGTTCATTGTCATCTTGTCTCATCTTTATTCATCTTGTACGTTTTTTTGATATCCGTATATGAGCCTTTCGCTCACTGTCGGTCCATTGTTCTCTTTGATTTCCTCCGGCAGGTTATTGTTAATAGGTGGGCTTCTTTTGGGAAGAGTGCGAGTTCCAGACTTTGGGAAATTTAGTCTTTTCATAGAGTTATGGTTGAATTTGTTAGTGTGGTTGGATAATTTAGTTGTATTTTAGTTCAAGACCTGTAAGTGTAAGTTTTATGATTTTTGGGAAGTTGTAAAGTTGTATTGAATTTTAGTAGAGTTTGGATTTATTTATCTTTTTAAGGTTACCCATTTATTGGGTTGTTATAAAGATGTTGACGAGGAAGAAAGAGACTTTGAGGGTCCCGAGATCGAGCTAAATGATTTGGAAGCCTTTGACTTGCTAAATGTCATTGATTGATAGTTCAATGACATTTCTTCTAAGTTGATATTTCTACTAAGTTAGAGACTTTTTATTATGTTTTATTACTACTAAGCTCGAGACTTTTTATTATGTTTACTTCTACTAAGATGGAGACTTATTATTATGCTTGAAAATGTTTTAGGTGCCATTCTATTTTTAAGTATTAGAACTAATATTTTCATAAGTATTTATATATAAATACATATAATTAGGTAAATAATTTCATTTTTGGCAAAATATCGTCCGAGTAATCGCGCTTCGCGAGTCGCGATTCAAAATTAGAACTTGAGCTTTTTTCAATTTTGCGCATTTCACAACACTATTTTTTCGGTGAAGCTCAGGCACAAAACTCAATTTGTGTTCGGTTACCTTTCATTTTTGGTTGTTAGTTATAGTATTGTGATTACATTTTGTTCAAATTATATTCTAAAATTATATCTTTGTTATTCATCTACTGTCTTCATTCCGTTCATAGTTTACTTGTTTAATTTTTTTTGGTTTTAAAAAAATTATAGTTATTACAAGATTTGATCAGGATTGTTGTGTTCAAAATTCCTTGGCCCGTAATGGATTATTGTCCTAACATGAATTACCGGCCCATATTCGTTTTGTTTTCATTGGCCAATTAGGACCCGTAGTGTAAGCGTCCATAAATGTTTACCGCTTTTATTTTCTCTTTGTGTGTTGCATCATTTTAAATAAATTTTAAGGGCAAAACCAAATCATAAGATAAGGGTAGAGATTTTTTCACACTTTTCTTGGCCACAACCATTAATCCTTTATTTTGTCTGCCCTAGCCTTTCATTAAAATTAATTTGACCTTAGCCCCTAGGATTTGGCGCTCAACTAGGATGAGAAACAAAAACGAACAAATCTCTAATTATTCTTTTGTCGGTGTCTAGGTAAGAGAAAGCTTACTTGGTCATTAGGACCGGTGTCTAGAAAAGTGTTTAGTCTCTTAGCAATGTTTGCACTTTCATGGCCGGTCAGGAAATAGACTTTTAAGAATTATCGAGAAGCAAAAGGGAGATAATGAGTACAACTACAAGGATGGGTATCCTAGAACAAACAAGGAGGATGACTCGACTCCTAGAAAGAACCCATTGGACTTAACTTCACCGCCACACGCCATTGAATATCGCATAAACCCAAATCTTGATGAACATTAAGAAAGACAAAAATCTCTGTCGGCTTTTATAAAGCTGAAGGACATGACACGGATGATTATCGGTAATTAAAGGATGAGGATGAATTCATGATAAGACAAGAAAAACTCACATAATACACCAAGGATTGTAATAAAAGCGACAACTTTTGGGATAAATACGATAATCGTAATAGAAAACCACAACCTCGAGGGCCAGTCGTGAACATAATAGCCGAAGGGTCAACAGCGGCGGGACTTCAAGGAGCCCTTGAAAAACATATGCCTCTGAGGTACTATTGGTTGTTGGAGAGTGACCTAAAACGTGCAGACTAATATCTCAACATCTTTTAATGATTCTGATTTGGAAGGGGTGAATTTTTCTCATGACGACCCGTTGGTCATAATAACTAAAGCGAGTCTTAATAGACAATCGTGCTTCAGTCAGGGTGTTCTCGAAGATGGGAAATAATGAACCGCATCTAACTTCATTTGACAATTAAATTGCCCATAACCATTGGACAGGAGCCAGGAGAGGCCACTCATATAATAAACTTCCTCATGCTTAAAGCTGTGTTTTCATATAATGCAATCCTAAGACACACAGGTTTGCATGCTTTCAAGGTTGTTGCCTCAACTTGCCTCAAACTCAAACTCCCAACTAGGAAAGGAGTTGGTGAGGTAAAAGGAGTTTAAAAATGGCTAAAAACTGCTTCGTAGCTGTGTTAAGGCCTAAAGGAATCGGGGGAGGGGGTTAGGTACTCCTAATTGAAGATATGGATGCCCAAGAAAGTGATGGACAAAGGGGGAAACTTGTCGAGGATTCGGCTCCCATCCTTCTAAGCCAAAATAATCCGAAAAAGGTCACTAACATCAAAACCTCACTCCAAGAACCCTTGAAGGAAAAATTGATAGTATTTTTGCAAAAGAATGATGATGTATTTGCTTGGACAGCTGCTGATATGCTAGGAATTGATCCCCAACTCAAAACGCATAAGTATATGTTGATCCTACAAGGAAAGATGTACATAAAAAAAATTTCACTCCGGAAAGGCAAGAGGCCATCACATAATAAGTAGATAAGCTCTTAGAAGCTAGGTGTATAGAGGAGGTTTAATTTCCCGAATGGTTGGTTAACCCCACGATGATTAAAAATGCCAACAGAAAAGTGGCGAATGTGCAATGACTTCAATTATTTGAATAAAGCGTGTTAAGGACTATTTCTCATTATTAAGGATTGACACACCAATAGATGTTACTATTGAGCATGAGATGTTAAACTTCATGAATGCCATGGTAGTCAAAAGCCTCGATAAGGCTGATCGCATAAACCACCTTTGGGAGGCATTTGAAGTTTTGAGGCACCATAAAGTGTGTTTAGAAAAGTCGAGCAGCTTTCGGAGAACTCAAGAAGTACATGGTCGTGCCGCCCTTATTTGAAAAGCCTCATCTCTAAGAGGTACTTTATTTGTACCATGATGTTTCTAATAAAACTCTAAGTGATA
>PHNY01282773.1:3631-13792 GCA_003724115.2 Anethum foeniculum | reverse complement strand
AAGGTATAATCCCTCATAAACTTTACAGCATGGATGCACCTAATGGATTATCATTCAATACCAAAACTTTCGAAAAAATGAGTAAATTAAGATTTCTTCACCTTGAAGAGGTAAACATAACCGGAAGCTTTGAACACATATTTGAAGATCTGAGGGTGCTCGTTTGGCACCGTTGTCCTTTAAAGTGTTTACCTTTTGATTTTTACCCAGAAAAAATTGTTATTCTTAAGTTTCCGCAGAGCAATATGAAAACAATGTGGGACCTTAACATGGTAGGTACTTCTGGTCTTTTCCTTGCATAAATTTGATAATTTGTGTAAAAGAAGTCTGATTGATTCTCCCATTTGCAATCATTGTTATAGGTGTCACATGTTTTTGGAAAGTTGAAGACTCTAAACATGTCACATTCTCGAAATTTATCTATAACTCCAGATTTCACCAAATTACCTTGTCTTGAGACTTTACATCTGGAGTATTGTGAAAGCTTGGAGGAGGTCCACATGTCGATTGGAAGTTTGGTGAGGCTTAATTTCTTGAATCTAAACGGTTGTAAGAAGCTAAGAAGTCTGGACACCATCTGCAACTTGATAGCATTGAAAATTTTACAAATTAATAAATGCAGTAGTCTGAAAGCTTTACCTGTACAACTGGGCAACATTGAATCACTAACAAAGCTCAGTGCTCAGAGCCTAAGTGTTTCAAAGTTATCTGATTCGATCGGATATCTTCCTAAGCTTGTGGAGTTGGATCTAAGGTATAACTATAACCTTAAAGCTCTTCCATCTAGTTTTAACCGGTTGTTGAACCTAAAGAAACTTGATATTAGTTTCTGTGATCATCTGCTTTTCATTCCAAACCTTCCTCCTAATCTGAAACGGATAGATGCAAATCATTGTTACTCTCTGAAAAGATTACCAAATCTATCCAATTTGAAACACTTGAAGGAATTGAACCTTATACATACTAGGGGTTTGAGTCGTTTGACATATGTTCCGGGCCTGGAGGATCTCAGTTGTATTAGAAAGCTTGATTTGAGAGGTTGTAGTGGTCTGAAAAGTGAGCATCTCATAAAACAACTGTTTATGGTTCGAGCATCTCAAACTCTTTAACTTGTCAAATAAAAATTTTATAACAAAATTATTACTTTTAATTATATAAACTCATAAAATATATATTTCTCATTTTAATAGGAAAAATTAACTCTTATCAGTTGTGTTGTTAATTGTTTTTTTTTTTTTTTTTGTTTTATTGGATAACAGGTATATTCAGAATTTGGGCATCAAATTAGTGTTTGCGTAACGCAATATCTAGATCTGAAAAGTCGCCCTCAATGGTCTGATTGGATTCTTGAATCACCAAGCAGTGAATGCTCAGAGTCACAAGATCAGAAAAGTCGCGCTCTATGGTCTGATTGGATTTTTGAATTACCATATTGGACAAGTGGTGAATACTTGGAGTCAACAAAACTGTATGCACATCTGCTGCCAAGTGAGTCACACAATTTCATGGGCATCATTATTTGTTTTAGCGACCCAAATCATTCATGTTATAAATTTGGTTATTCTATAAAGAATACTACAAGTGGTTTTATATGGAGCTACAACTTTGATGCTCCTTATTATGAACGAGATGATTGGCTGATGATGGTGATAGTGCCAAAATCAATTTTCCCAGTCACAGATGACAACAATACAATTGAATTAACAGCTGATAAACGTGTAAAAATTGTTGGGATTCATCTACTTTACAAAACCTAGACTATAACGATTGAAGATGTGATCGACATTGATGCACTGAAATTGATTGATTGTGAGCACACGATGTTTTTCAGCACAATTTGTGACTTGAGAACATTGGAATATTTTGATATTTCTGGATGCAAAAAAGTAGAAATATTACCGGATAAATTGTGGAAGCTTACAAGGTTAAAGGTGCTAGATGCATGTGGTGCTACTCTATCAAAGAAACTTCCTGATATAGAATCAAGCCAGATCGCATTATCATTGGTAAAGTTAGTCCTATTTAAGATTGCTCTCATTTTCCTGCCATCCTGTATTAGTCAGCTCCCAAACCTAGAAGAACTTCATATATATGAATGTTCTGATCTTTTGTCCGTTGTAGAACTTCCTGTAACTATTAAATGCAAACGTGCAAATTCATGCACATCCATTAAAATTCATTAATCTTAAAATTCAGAGACATGTTTATGCAAGGTTTTGAATCAGAAACCTTCAGAGACATGTTTATGCAATACATTAAAATTCAGTTTTAAAGTTTGTTCATCGTGTGTCTATTGTTTAACTTTGTCATTACTTGCTCATAGTCTCCCCTTGTCAGGAAAAATGCTATCCCATTTCTTGTTAATCTATTTCTAGAACTATTAAGACTACATTCACATTGAATTACATAAATAATCATTTGATTAGTTTAAATAAGAAAAGAAAGAGGTTAAATATCAAAATGGTCACCAAAGTAAAAATCATATATCAATTTAGTCACTAATTTTAACGAATTATCACTTGAATCACTAAAGTTATAATAAAATCAAACATATACCTCAAAATATGTACTCGAGAATTAAAAATTATTTTTGTAGAGTTCCACACCTTTTTCTTGAATGCGACCTTAACAAAAGAAGTTATGAATTATAGTATTAAATAATATATCTAGATTTTATAAAATTTATATACTAATTATTTTTATTTAAATAAACAATAACTACAAAATTAAAACAAAATAGTAGATAAAATTTAAAAAATCTAACTATATTATCTAAAATAATAGAATTCGTAACTTTTCATTTGGTTGTAGTAGCATTATAGAATAGTGTATAGAACTCCATAAAAATAATTTTTAATTATTTAGCATTTATTTAGAGGTATATGTTCGATATTTAGTTTGACATTGGTGATTCAAATGATAACCCGTTAAATTTAATGACTAAATTGATATATGATTTTCAATTGAGTGGCTATTTTGATATTTAACCCGAAAAGAAAAGCTATATGAACATCATTACTAAAAAGATCACTCTTCAATTTAACATTCTCTGACTTGCTCTGCATCTTCCACCTCCTGGACAGGGTCTATCAATTTTTTGTCCCTCCCCTCATGCCTCTAATTTCATATATTTAGAAAAATACTAGATGCAAATTAAAAATATTGTTAATTTGTTGGTAGACATCTTATTACAAAAATTATGAACGAAGTTTGAAAATATCAAATTAAAACTTTTCAGATATTATTTAACAACATAATTTTTTTAAAAAAATTAATAATTTAATAAAAGTTCATAAATAAATTAATTAAGTATCACGTGCATTGCACTGATATAAAGCTAATATCCTCTGATACCTCGTCCAATAAGGGTGATCCTTGGTCGGGTCGACCCGATTAAATCGGTTTGAAAATTTGAAAATCCTAACCTGTAAAAAGTAAATTTATAACATAAACCTACTGTTAGTTCCCAACAATATAACAACTGAATTACAGAAGGGGGTTGAATGGAATTCACATAATTTTTCTGAAGTTAAAAGATGTTAACTGCAATATGTAAATCAAAGTAAATGAACTCAAATTTAAAAACTTTCTAGTGGATTTGATTCTCCACCAGAGATATATATTGATGAGGATCTCTGTGATACAAAGTTGTACACAGCTGCTTACAAGTGATTACAAAGTATTTTTCTTGCAATTCTGAATCACAAATAATCTACTTGCTACACTTGGTTTATATACTACCAAGATACATGTGCAAAGAGACAAACATAAAATATTCTAGTTAACTAGGTCCAAGCACAGGCTTCTTTATTTTTCTATCCAATGCAATCTAGGAAGAATACAACATCTTTGAACGTTCCTGTTTTACACTGAAATGGAAATGCTTCATGATCCTCTAAATACCTTAATCAGGCTCCCACATTCCTTTTGTATATTTTCAACCTATGTGACTCTGTCAGTCATGTCAAGTCACTGTCAATTGCTATTTTGTGATCATTTATTGAAACTTGATTGAGGTTATCCGTTGAAACTTCATTGGAGTCATTTGTTGAAACTTGTAGTTTATCCGTTGAAAATATCTTCTTAGCAGTTGAAAACTCTTTCACTTACACAAAAATACAAGGCATTGAATATTTACATTTAACCAACCTATTTTGTGTATCTTGCTAGTAGTCAACATGACTTAGAAATTATCTTCAACTTCTAAACTATTTCAGTTAAACTAGTATACAGAATGTGCTGCAAACTTATGAATAAAAATAAGCTACACTTTCAACGGATAAGGTAGAATGTTTATCCATTGAAGCTACAAAAGTTAACTAATCTACTTAAGGTGTTTTGGAGACTTATCATCAAGACTACAACATATTTCTAACACATACCTATCGTATATGGGTCGGGCCGATTTGGGTCTGGTCGATTTAAATGAGTTAAATAATTTTGTAGATAATATTATATAATATTGCTCATTTCAAAATTCTAGATAAAATTAAAATGTATATAACTCAGTGAGCTTTAGTAAAGAAAAATTGACAAAAGCTTACATGGTAACTAAGAAGTATGTTAAAAAAAATAATGGAATCCACTATTTAGTTTTCTTGTAGGAAAGAAGGGTTATTACTATTATTTAGACGTAGGCATTACGAAATAGATTGAGGGGAACCCTCTAATCTTTAGAATGAATAGAAAAAGAGTAATGATACATACCTCAAATTGATATTTAAAAATTATTTCTGAATGACTTGGAAGAATGGAAATTTTAATTGAAAAAGTTGATGTAAATATAGGGGATTCATCTCATTATAATCAATAAAAATTAGACAAATATTATTTGAATTTTTTTTGAGAATTAATTTGGAGTACTTCGTATTTTCCACTGGAAAAAAGCAGCATGTGTTCTCAGGAAAACTAATTACCAGCATGTATAGTTAAGTGGACATGAGTCGGTGATAAAATTAGAATAGGTCCAAAAAATCAGATTAAACCAAACCAAATAAATCGGATTTGTAAATTTTCAACCCAATCAATAAAAATTATTTTGTAATTCAATATATTTAATACATTTCGATTTGGATCAGTTTAGATCGGGTTGGTCGGAGTAATAAATATATATAATAATTTTTTTCATAAAAATAATAAAATAAAAATGAAAGTTAAAAACAAATTAAAGGTACTTCAACAAAATATTAAAATCATTTATCATTACAAATAGGTCTTCAATATCTAAATTTTAACACATCAAAAGAAGCATGATTAAAACAATAAATACAATCCCTAAATCGAACTAATCACAACACAGATGAATAATTTATCAAATTTCAATGATATTGGGCCAATAAGGAAGATGATCTAGGAAATTTTTTGTTTTGTTTTGGAGAGATCAGCGCTTACAAATGAATCTACAGTCGAACCTCGATTAAGTAATAATATATAAAATAATAACCTCGCTAAAATAATATTTTTTCCCGGTCCCGACATAATGGAGACAATGTATTTTTGCTCTCGATAAAGTAATAAACTCGCTAAAGTAATATTTCTTCCCGGTCCCGATGCTATTACTTTAAAGAGGTTTAACTGTATATTTATATCTATATATCTATATAAAGGAAAATCTCGGGAGTATGACGTGTCGTGCTTTTGCTTCCTTCTAATCAATTTCTCTTATTTTTGAGTCTTTCTCAATTTTGGGTTATTTATCCAATCAATTTTAGACTTTTGCCTTTCTATCTCCCAAACTTAGTTGAAACTTTCCAGTTGCCAAGCGGTGATATGCATATTGTATAGTCATGCTGTTACAAAAGTTAGACGAAAAGGAGAAAGCATTCAAATTATCGTTAGTTCTAACACTCTAAGGAAATTCGTATTGAAGCTACCCTTATGTAAATTCCCTAAGAAATTAGATTATTGTTAGCATTTACGTGATTCAAATTATCAGTATGCAATCCGTTTGGCCCCATTAAGACTTTATTAATTTTTATTGTTTCTTTACGAAGTAATTATGTATATGATAATATACAAGTAAAATTGATGTTTCCCTTTCTTAGTTGTTACACACTTTGACTTATAAATAGCTCGAGCTTTTGATGTGTAAGATACTTATCCATTGAAGTGTAGCAGGGGCAGTTCTTTAATTTAAAGGGAATTTCATTTGGGATCCTAGCTTACACTAGAAGTGTTAATAGTAACCTGTTGCAGGATTGATTATTTTTCGCTGGTATATCAACCATTAGAGAAGTGAATCTCTGACTAAATGAACATGAAGAATGTTAATTATTTTTGGGCTGCAGAGACAATCTCAAAGAAAGGTTTCTCAACTTCAACAACCAGGTCCAAGCCAAGTATCACCGCGGCAGCTCCATCCCAAAAAAGGTCAGGCCTACCAGACTATCAGTATGCATTCTGTTTGGCCCAGTCAGACTTTATTAATTTTTATTGTTTCTTTATGAAGTAATTATGTATGTAATAATATACAAGTGAAAATTGATGTTTCCATTCTTAGTTGTTACACAATTTGATTTATAAGCTCGAGCTTTCAATTTGTAATATACTTATCCATTAAACTGTAGGAGGGGCAGTTCTTTACATTAAAAGGGAATATCATTTAGGATCCCAACCTACACTAGAAGTGTTAACAGTAACCTGCTGCAGGATTGATTATTTTTTGCTGGTATATCAACCATTAGAGAATTGAATCTCAGACTGATGGAACATGAAGCATTTATTGGTAGCATTTTATTGAGAAGTTAGATACTGTTCTAGGTGAATACTGATAGTTATGTGGACCTCATTGAAATTTTAACTTTTTAATTATGAAATATTTTGTTGAAATGTTTAGTATTTATGAATATTGTTGCCTTTTCTTTTCCCTTTAAATTCACTTACATATAGATTGGTGGATTTTTATGCATGCTAGACTTTTAGTTGTTTCACAAACCGCACGAAGAGGAAAATCTCAGGAGACATTTGGAAGTAGGATGTGGCGTGTTTCAAACTCCACATTCTATTTTTGTTAATTTTTGAAAGTCAAGCTGTCATTTTAAAACACAAGAAATAGCATGTAAAATATATACATGAAAAAAATGAACGGTCCTACTAATAATGATATATAGAAATTCAGAAAGCCAAATGATTTATATTATGTACTTCCAATTCTTGATCTCTTACTATTATTCACCGGTATATAAGCAAGGAAAGGACACTTCACTTTGCGACACCTCCTCCTCACATGTTATTAGGTTTGCATATATAATTTCTTATGTTTTGCATATTAAAATTTCTTATGTATGCCTTTCTACATTTCATCTTGTTGTGTTTTTAATTAATTTTAATCATTTATTTATGAATTAGTTAAACAGAAGTGCGGTAACTTACAGGCAGATCGCAGGAGGGCAATAAGTTAGTATATGTCTTTGTCAATATTCTAATTTTTCAAGTGCTCATTGAGTCTACTTTGTCTTTTGTAGGCCAATCTTTCTAACATGATTTTTCATGCAAAGGCTTGATTCTTGCGACCTATTAGAATTCTTTTAATATCAAGACCTTGGAAGCTGGCAGTGGCATATCGTTAAAAAATTGTTACCTTGGTGTATGTTTCACTTTGTTCCTTAAATGTATACTAGTTGCAAAGGAAAAGGTTATATATGCAGGCTTGACAAGTAATGAGACTTTGTATTTATTTTCTTCAGCTACTAGACTTCCCTGGAACATGGTGTTAGTGGAACATGGTGTTAGTGCTGCTCTCAGAATGTCAAACAGATCAAACAACATGTTCTTTTTTATGGCAATTCTTACTACTTAATGGATCTCTTGATCTTATGCATGTATAGGGTACAATAAAATAAAGTTGTGTGACAAGTACATTAATTACTTTCATTCTGTCAACTGACATTTATGATCCAACAATTGTAAAGTGTATATATTTCCATTGCAAGTAGTCTGTTTCAAGAACATTAAGATTTGTATAGGTTGATCATTTTATTTCATGCATGAACCACCTTTTTTATGGTTACCTGTCATAGAGCCGATATACTATATGATTATGGATGTGTTTCCAACCAAAGGACAGCAAAAGAAGTTAGGGCGAATGGAGTCAGTCCAAATTACTGGGTTATCTGCACAAGTAAACTACTGTGAAGACTATTAAGTTCACAAGCAATGTCTTATTATTGATCTAAATGAAACTCATACCCCAAAGCAGAATAACAGATGCAATTATAACAATTTATTCTGTAAATCCTTATGTCACAACCCGTGGCATTAACACCTGATGGCTTTCTTTTAACCCACATTTCATTATGTGTGTCCTTTGCAAATTCAAGGAAGAGAAAAATAAATTCAAAATATTTTACTTGCTTTGCCTAAAATAGCCACGAGCTTAAAGTTAACTTGAAAAGGACATCCTTATAAACTAACTTCAAGCATGCCATTGAAAATTGAGAACCTGTGCTACAAAAAATTCAAAGTGCTTTAACTAACGACTAAAATTTTACGAGCATGATCAATAAAATAATAAATTAATGGGAATTGTTCCCCAGCCAGCATTGGATGGGATACAGCTGTCGCAATGTTTCATTGCGGCAAACATTGCAGCTGCCGCAATGAAACATTGCGGTAAGAGAATGCTGCTGCGTAATGGTAGGAATAATGCCGTGGGTATATCTATTAATCTATTAATTATTTGACTGATGGTTGAATTGGGTTGATCTGAAAAATCAAAATCTGTATCCAACCCGTTTTTCAATCCAAATATATATATCTAATTAAAAAAAATTAATTTGGATCGACTAAGACAGGGTCGATTCATGTTTATTAGCATTGTGAGTTGGGTTTAAATCTACAAAATCCTTGCTCAATCCATTTAACTCGATTTTAAATAAATTCAGTTTATATGGAGTTGGATCGTCTAGAAACTAGGGCAGAGCATGGGTCAGTTCGGATCGGTTTCGGGTTAAAACCGAAACAGAAACCGCATACCTTCGGTTTTTAAAATTAAAAACCGTAACCGTAATCGAACTTTACCTAATTTAAAATTATTAATATTGAAAAAATGGAACAAAATATTTGAATGAAATATACTTCTTTCAGTTGCAGAGTCCGGAGGCCTATAAACTTCACAAGGTGAAAGCCCCTGTTGCTGATATTAAGTACCTATATACTACAGAGATGCTGAACCAACAACTTCATTTTCCGAAAAATATGGGGACCAGTTATAATGGCATAATTTAAACTGCATTGCCTAGTATGCACATTAGTTAAATTTAACTTCACTGCCCAATATAATAGTGCAAAGTAAGGATTTAGCTCACATAATGTACTTTCTTGAATCACTTGAGCTAACCAAATACATGTCAAGTGCATCAGTCTTCAGTATAGCATACAGGCCTAGTATTATATCAAATGTGTAGTAAGGCAGAATTACGAATTTACTATTCTTGTATTATATATAACTAGTTTATAACCCGTGCGATGCACGGATTTTCTTTAATATTATATTATTTTTTAATTAATTTAATCTGAAATTAAATCAAATTGCTCGTGTTATTTTGGAAAAGAAGCAACTTTTATTAAAACAGCAAAGTTAACATATTTTAGCCGAAAAAGTGTTAATTGGTTAGTTATTAGTAATTATAATATTTTATTTTATTTTGTTAAATAAAATTGCCTGTGATATTTTTGGAAAAAGAGATATTTTAGTTGGAAAAAATAAAAAAGATAACGTGTTATACTTGAAAAAGATAATTGATTTATGTACTAATTAGGATTAGAGTAGGAGTTATTAGTAATTATAATATTTTATTTTATAAAATAGAATTACACGTGATATTATTAGAAAATAAGATGCTTTAGTTGGGAAAAATAAAAAAATAACGTGTTTTATTTGAAAAAGGTAATTGGTTTGTATACTTATTAAATCAAATTGTCCATGTTATTTTGGAAAAATAGAAAATTTGTTATTTAAAACTGAAAAGTTAACATGTTTTAGCCAAAAAAGTTAATTGGTCATTGTAAAGCATAATGTAACGTAATATGTAATATAGGTAATATAACTCAACTAGGATAGGAAACAGGTAAATAATATTAAACCTATGAAGCGCAGGAATCCTTTATGTTGAAGACAGGATAAATACAAAGAATCAAAACATGATCCTAAAGATTGAAGTG
>PHNY01282770.1:10332-23181 GCA_003724115.2 Anethum foeniculum | reverse complement strand
TTAGTACAATGATAAGACAAGTCTTCTAAAACAAACTCAAATGCTCAGTACAATGCTAAATGCAACTAATGAAAGAAAATGTGAGACCCCGTCAAACATCGTCTTCCTCGCCCTTTCACTTGTATATGTGGTTGCCTCCTTGGCTGATGGTCATCCTCATCCTCCTCATCAGTAGTGTCGGTGGTAGCAGCAGGGTCGCGAATAACAGTAGGATCAGGGTGAGGTGAAGAGCTGTATCCACCGGTAAAAGGTGAAAATCCTGCTACAGGGGTCTGGAACTAGGACTGTCCTATGAAGTCAGTGGGGGAGGTCATGCATGTCTATCTCATACTGACCCTGAAATGAGCTACCTGTATGATACTGGGCCTGAGATGAGGTACCTGCGGCGCCCATGTCGTAGTGCCCCTGAAATGAGGTAGGAGAACCAAACCATGCTGTGTAATCCTGAGGTGCTGCATCTCCCATGTGACTACCTTGATCAGATGTGAACTCCGGCCAGTAAACATGATCTAAACCCTGACCCCAAGGGTCCTCCGTAGTACCTTGAGGCCAGGCCTCCAATCCACCAACGGTAGCTGCAGTAGTAACCTGAGGCCAAGGCTCCCATACGACAATAGTAGGTGTGCGAGATGATCGTAATGTCTGCGATCCCTGAAATCCAGGCTGCTGACTCCAAGTCTGAAAGTCTATGACGTGAGTACGAGTAATACGCCGGTACCACTCGTAGTAGTCAGTAACACACTGGTTATCTCCAACCCTGTACTCCTCGGGTGAGAGTACGTGCTGCTCCCGCTCCTCCCACATTGCAATATGATGACTCCTAATGACTGACATGTCCACCTGTGGGGCAACTGAAGTATGACCAGACGTGTGAATAGGTCTCGGTGATCTACGTGGAATGTCCTGTGTAAAGCCAAACTGCCTGGTGACCCGATCAGGATAGTGCCACTCCAAGCAATCATGAAACAATAAGGGACATATGGACGACCACATGTCAACATCACGACCTCGAGGATAATACAATCTATCTATGTGTGCATAAGGCCTCCAACATACATATGCACACTCATATCATTGAGCGCATATCGAGTCACACGTGACGTGTTTCTTGTGGTAGCTCGATAAGTCTTTTTCACCTTCCACCTGAAATTGTGGTAATACAATAATATAAATATAAATCTCAAAACTAAATGCATAGCAATCAAAGTAAATTGCCTAATCAAATTACCTCAAAGCCAGGGGAAAGCAATAAATAGGATCTTCCAACAGATTCGGAGCTAGGGATGGAAAACGCTCCATAATCCATACCTAACATGCAGTGGTCTATATATAATATCACTCTAATCATATAAAAATATTAGCATTGAGATTAGTTAAGGGAATATGGATAGTACCTGGAGGAGCGTAAAATTACCGCACAGTTCTTTCTTCGCATGCGTAACAGCCCTGTACATGTTGCTATACAAGTACGAAAGGGTCGCACTACCCCAGTTGTATGTAGCAATCTGAGCAGGATCACGTACATAGTGAAGAAGGTGTACCTGGAGCATGTTCCCCGATGGATGAGGGAATAAGGACCCGATGATCAACAACAAATGTGCTCTTATATGGTACTAAAGCTGTAAATCATAGTCATCTGCACCATAAATCACTTGGGTACATCTCTCAAATCGCTTGACCAGCCATGAAATCTTGATCCCTCCGTTACCGAAATCAGAAGCTTCAGGAAGTACACCGAGAAGCTCGTGGACCATATTTCTTAACTTCTCGACCGGGTGACCAGTGAATGAGGAAATAACCGGAAAACCATAAGTAGGTAGACCCAGGATGAAATGTACATCCTCTAGGGTGATAGTGGTCTCACCAGCTGGTACATGGAATGTGTGTGTCTCGGGCCGCCATCTATCCAGAAAAGATGTGATCAACCCAGCGTCATGTTTGAAATGACCAATGCGGTATACTCCCTCCAAACCAGCGCGCCTAATGGCATTGAGTACCGGTTCTGGCGGTTCCATGTCACACACAGTAGTCCAGTAGGTCCTGAAATTGTTACGAAGCCGTAAATCACCAATATCATGCATTGAATATTAACCAGTTAACATATTTGCAAGCCAAACTAAATTCTACATAATCATCAAAATATGCAAATATTCTATACCTCTCCACGCGCAACACGTGAAGACCGATGCTCAGCCTGCTGAGTCAATAAAGAATCGTCGATAGGCCCATACATCTAAAACAAACAAAACAATAATCAAAGTCAACACTAATGTAAAATAATCGAGTAAACTTCAAATATTTTCGAATATTCAAATTATTTAAGTAATTTCAATTATTTAAATATTTAAGTAATATAATTTAAGTAATATAATTTAAGTAATTTCAAATTATTCAAATATTTAAGTAATTTCAAATTATTAAAATATTTTTTTGGAATTTACTTAAATATTCGAATATAATTTACTAATATAATTAAATAATCGAATATAATTCAATAATTTCATTTATTTGAATATTAAATTATTAAATAAGTATTCTAAATTTAATTTTTTTATAATATTCGAATATTAAAATAATAAATATTTATTTTTGGAATAAATATTTATAAATATTCAAATATATTAATAATATTTTCGAATTATTAAAATATTATTTCCTAATAAATTACTTATTTCCTAATAAATTAATAATATTTTTGAATTATTCAAATATTTTTTAGGAATTTACTTAAATATTCGAATATAATTACTTATATAATTAAATAATCGAATATAATGATTTTATAATATTTGANNNTTATTTATTAAATATTTGAATATTTGAATATTCTATAATATTTATCACTAATCTATATTATTTAATAAATATTCTCATATTATTCTACCTTTTAATAAATTATCTAATATTATTTTTGTAACTATAGTTCTAAGCACTAATCTAAATTAACAACTAATGGACCATAATTAACAACTAATCTAACATTTTCAACAACTCTAAATTTGCAACATTTATCACTAATCTAAATTAAAAAATATAAACAACTAATTAAAATTAACAACATTTATCAACTAATCTAGTCTAAATTAAAAAAATTAAGAACATATAGTTGCTATAAATATAATTAACAAAATTTAGCACTACACTTAATTAACAACATTTAGAACACATCAATTGCTATAAAAATATATTCATACTAATATAATTAAATGAATCAAATTCAAAAAAATAAGAAAAATTATTAAAAGTTGAGTAATTTGTACCTTGTATCTAGTTGTAGGAGCTGTTTATAAGAGGAATAGATGGAGGGAAGGGGAGGGGAGGGGAGGGGAGGGGAGGGGAAGGGGAGGCTGGGGCAGATGAGGGAGAGAAAGAAAAGGGAGGGAGGCGGGGGGAGGGGGGCCAAGGTTTATATATATTTTTTACACTGATACAGCAATGCGCATCTGCCAGATGCGTTACTACTCTTAGCTATGAACGCCATATGCTATAGCATTTTGACTTTTTTTAGCTATAAACGCCGTAGCATATGGCGTTTATACTTAGGGGAATAAAACCACCTTGCTGTACCATTTTTACGACATTGAACAGCTCTATACCATTTTTGATACCCCAACTCATTTCTATACCAGAAATGAGTCTACAATTACGGATTCTGTCACGAGAGCAGTTGACTATGTTCTTTTTCTTTCCTAGTTTCTTAGTTAATTAATTATTTTGTCTATTAATATTTCTTCAGGCCGTGTATCTGATTAAACAAGGAATTCTTTTCGGTAGTATATGCAATTAATGTAACTTTTTTTTTCCAAGTGTAAGATAACATAAAATATTTTAAATTTATTTTAATCAAAATTTTGATTTGTGTTATGATATTATTTTTGGGTACTGGATGATGTTTGTTATAGTTACTGATGGTTGTATTTGTATGAAGCTTACTGAGGATTTCAATCTAAAAAACAACTGCATTTTTAATAGAATAACTTCAGGCGTCAGTTAATTAAATGTGTGACACATATAATAAAGACTATAGCCATCGGCATTTTAATGAACCGATGCTAATGACATGAACAAAAGCATCGACATTTTAGACAACCGACGCTGTTATACCTTCTATAGCGTCGTTTATTAGCCCTTTTGTGTCTGTTATTGAACCGACGCAGATTATGTTTTTGCGTCGCCAACTTAACCGACGCCAAAAGTCTATATCTATAACGTACCCTACATATACTACGCCCAATAACCTACGTTTTAGACCAATTTTGACTGACGCTAAAAGTCAAATCTGTAATAGTGTCTTATCGCAGAGAGTATTTATTAACTTAAAAGTGCAAGCAAAAAAGAAAAGAACGTATGTACACTTCTCTTAATTTAATTTATTGTACGCATGGTTACAAATAAAAAAGACAATGTTCTGAACAAACAGATAACAAAGCATATTAGTTGTTTTTTATAATTTCAAATTAGGATTCATACCAAGTCAATTTCTGTAAGACAAAGGCTTTGTAATTAAATTTATAATTTAAATATTTAAAAATTATTTAAAACAATTAGCGTGCGTAGCGCAGGACAAATTCTCTAGTTTGGTTAATAATTGTTGTTGGAGGGATTCGAATGTGAGAATATGAGTAGTGTATTATTTTAATATTTGAATATAACGGTTCTAAGAAAATCTAAAGATCGTGAAAGAGGATAATCAAAATAAGAAATAAATCAAATGATATTTAATTGCAGTTGTTATAGTTTAGTATAAATAACGAAAATGGTGCTGGAGAAATATTTAGAAATTGATCTCGTAAACAGTAGGGTAGTAGTAATTTAAGAGATGAGACAGTGGAGGTTAACCAAAGATACCCACGGTCGAGGTTAACGAAAGATACCCAGCTTCAGATTTCAGATTCCTGGAAACAGTTGTGCTACCAACTAAATCCAAATGTTATGCCGGTTTTACCAACCACCAGTCACATAGTATAAAGAACAGGAACTAATAAACACCTTAACCACCCTCCCCCCCCAATAAATAATTTAATTTAAAGTCTAAATTATACAATCAAGTAGTTGATTATAGTAAATGTGTGGTTTTAATTCTTAGGTTGAAGACAGATTATTTGTCTTTTAATGAGCTAAAACTGATTGATGATGGTTGGGTCGAACGTGTTGATACTTAATTTTCACGTACACACCCGAATCTAAATAAATGTCAATTTCGTTTGATTTCTCACCGTACGTGCAGGTGCAAAATGGATCGTTGGCATCATGTTGAGCAGCCTCAGGATTTTTTTTTTTTTTTTAAAATTTTTTCGAGCACAACATTCTGAAAACTTATTATACTGTATCTAAACTTTCAACCACTAGTTGCTAATAGCTTAAAACTCATCATTGCCTCTAAAAATTAATCATTTTTCGTTACGTAGCGATAGGACCTAAAATATGGGTAAAAAAGTAATTTCAGAATAATGTAACATGGTAATATATCAAATTTGTCATTTGTCATTTTAATCAGTTAAATTAACATGTGATCCATCTTATATACTCCCTCCGTCCCGTTTATATTGGCCACATTTCTTATTTTGTCTGTCCCAAAAATATTGGCCACATTTCCTTATTAAAGCAAAAAATATGTTAAATATGTTAAGTTTTTCTAAATATGTAAATAGATGAGGTTAAATTTGGTAACTTTTAACTGATTGCTAAATACAAGTTTTTTGATTGATGACCAATATTAGTGGGACGGAGGGAGTAATAATTTAATTACAAATCAGAATTACGCGATATTTTTAATCATCTTGAGATTCAATTTTGAGTTTCTAACATTTTTTTATTTCTACGGTAGTCGGATGCTCACAAAAATATCCTCAACGGTTTGGACATTATTTCCAAAGCAAATTTATTTACAAATATAATGGTTGATTTAATCTTGTTAAGCAGATTCCGCTAAAACTGTCAACATATGTGTTGGAATATTTTACTCGATTTTTAAAATTTTTATATATTTTTGACTTAAATAAATATACAAAATATTCATACTCATATCCGAGTGTCAAAGTATATTCGAATATATATACTCCACCCAAAATGAAAACACAACAGTCCATATTTTAAATTGAAACAAACACCCTAGTCACTGTCACTAATATGAGTTTTGAAGCATTGTTCCCTGTGGTATTGAAAGAAAATGGTTGGTAGGTAGGTAAAGGGAAGGCATTAAGTTCAACTGATTCCGTGTACGAAAATGAAGAGTATGTACATGGAACAACTTTACACCCCAACAAAGTCACCAAAATAGTTTTCTAAAAATCACCGATTAATCATCCGATTCATCATTATGAAATGGTCTGTGAATTCGATTTTAGAATTTGATTATATATTAAATTTAATAAATTAAATATAATTACATTTTTTAAATACAACTGATTAGAATTCCGATTAATCATTTTGATTAATGATCAATTATTCAATTAATCATTGCAAGATGTTTTTACCGAATAATTCCGATTCTCATCTTTTAGAAAAACGGTAACAACGCAGGAAATACTGTCTTAGTGTAGTTGAGTAGCAGACATTTTTTTGAACAAATTGAAGAAAGTTTTATGTATCAATATCATCACCTAGCTAGCTTCCCTGTGTTCCGTCAGTGGACAAACTCCAGCTCTTGCTATATACTACTAGCGGATCCTTTGATTTAACAAATTCTGGAATTAGGTATGGGTTTCTGTCATTCTAACTCCATACCTGGTGTTTGGTTGAGAAAAAAAAGAATTTGATACCTATTCCTTAAACTTCCAAGATTTGAATTTTTCATATCCAAGTGGGAAGGTGGATTTGAGAGAGGGTATGAAAATCAACTTTAATTCTCTAATTTGAATCTCTATTTAAACAATTCATGTAAGTGTTTAATACCAAAATAAATCTACGAACCAAAAAAATATAAAAATAATTAAAAAAAATTAATATATTTTAATTAAATTAAAATTATTGACTTAAAATATTTAAAAGTAAAAGTACTCATTCCAGCACTCAACCAAACACATGATATCGTATATGATATTTCAACCGCATACCACTCTAACGATCCAACCCGATACCACTTCTTGAACCGAACAACCCCTAATTAAAACAAAAGATATATAGCATAGCTTCAGTACTAGAGTTAAATTGTAGATCAATCTCCATGAGTTTTACAAAAGTTGCTCGTAAGGCAAATTTTATTCTTTTTTATTTTTTGCTAATTAAAAGGCAAAATTTTGTCCATGCATAATTATATACAAAATTCAAACATGTTCTCCCATAACCAATAACAAAGCCGCCTTGCACATCGTTATCCACTTTCGTCCGTATCACAACTTTCTACTCCATACTACCAAATTTTTACAATACAAAATATTAACTGAGGTTCCCGATAAATGTACTTCACTCTTAACAAATTAAAATAAATTAAGTAGCTTACTAGTTAGTTACTAGTTACTAGTACTATATATGCTGGTGCCCTCGTGCATAAGATTGCATTTATATTATACACTCACTTGGTCACTAGAGCCAGTATTCTGTTCCTGAGAATGAAGTCACTGATACTAGTAGCATTTCTTGTCCTGTTTATTACCCTTCCAACTTCTTGGGGCTCTGCGATAACTAAGCGTTTCGAGTTCAATGTAGGGTCACATCTTCTTCTTCCATATCGTTAATTCTCTCTGATTGTAGTGTCTGTCTATAAATCTTAGGACCATGTATCCTATATACTTTCATGTAAATATGTTGTGCCATCCTAATTACGACGTCATATTTTCAGGTTGAATGGAAAAATGTAACTCGATTATGCAGTACGGTGACTGTACTAACAGTGAACGGAGAGTATCCGGGGCCAACCATAACAGTTTACGAAGGTGACAGTGTGGAGATTAAAGTCAATAATCGGGGCCCCGACAACACCACGATACACTGGTTAGAACTTTCTGTCTGGCATTCAGTGTTTTTCATGTTTTTAGTAAATGCTCTTTTCACATCCATCTCATGTCTATGCATAAATCCATAACTAATACACACATATAAATGTAGGGTTAAAATAGGTCTGCTAACATTGTATATATGTCACTCCACGACTGAAACGGGGATATGAGAAACAAGATGATACATGGGAAAGGGAATTACAACAATATATAAGTATATTCTGAATTTCACATTTACGTATTACTTCCATGCATACAATATATTATACATGCACTATGTGTGTGTATGCATGCCCTGATGTCAAGCAATACAAGTCATTGCATGGGGCCTCCATCATCTTGGAGCAAATTTTTTTTTTTTTTAAGTAATTTAAGAAAAATAACTTTAGAGAAAATCGTTTGAGAAATCGTATTGAGTATTGAGTATAGCTGCAATTAGGTACCAAATTTCAAAGATAAAAGGTTCTGTCATTCATTTAATTAAAACAAGAGATGATTCCAAGACACCTAAGGATACTACCTTACTAGGAAAGAAAGAAATTCTCACTTTTAAGTGTTTGTTTAGTAGAAGTACTATTATTTGACATAATATTATGTTCTCGGTCAACGAGCTTTTATAATATGAATACGGAAATTCCAGTTGATACTTTGTTTACTTGATTAAAAAGCAAGATACCTGATGGGCAAAATTTTTTAAGGCTGCATAGGATATTTTATAACTCAGAACCGACCGTGTGTAAGCATATTAATTTCTTGTTCACCGCAAGAAAATATGATATGATATCTATTATTCAACCGAAATCAGTTCCGTCACAAATTCGACGAAGTTTTATTTCGATAACAAATATGCAGAATTTGGGTAGGGGTTGAGATACTTTCTCCAGCGAGAAGTCCATTTGAGTAGGAGTTGAGATACTTTCTCCGTCGAGAAGTCCATTTGGGTAGGGGTTGAGATACTTTCTCCAGCGAGAAGTCCATTTGGGTAGGGATTGAGATACTTTCTCCGGCGAGAAGTCCCATTTACCTTAGACTAGAACGCCAACATGAATGTAGGCTGTTTTTTATATTATCAGTACGCTGCATGTTAGTACTGTGCATGTGGATAGAATTAAAAATGGCCAATATTCCTTCTGCACATATTTGCACACAAAGTGGGACTTTTTTTTATAATCGGTTGGACAGCTAATATGGAGTATCTTATTTGTAAATTTTAAGCTATAACATATAGATGCTCCTTTTGTTGTTATGCATTTGGTTTGTTGGTCTCTGCAGATTATTCACTTCCCATAATCCCATTAGCAATTTTTCATTTTCATGACTCACATGCCCATATACACACGCCATTCATTAATATTGATCAACAAAACTAGTAATGTAATTAACAATTGTGGTTTCAAGGTAGCTAGCTAGTTGTCATGCGAATCCACGAGATTCTCTTTACATATGACAACTGCCCCAGCATCATACTTATATCACGATCATAAAAATTTGAAAAATCAGGCCTCATTATTTGAGGTATCCATTTGAAATTTTTATTCATTTTTTAGTAGGAGTAATATTATTAAATTATTAGGCTTATTTATAATGAACCATATAAATAACGTTTGTGATCAATATATACCTAAAAAAATTCATTTAAACTTACATTAAATCTTTAAGGTTAAGTTAATCAGCGGAGGTTAAGCACATACCATCGTCAAGAAGACCACCGATCCGAGGAATCAGATGTATCTACTACTTCCAACAACTAGAAAACAAACAACATATAAACTTTGACACTGCAAAATCAGTATAACAATGCCCGCCACATCACCAGTACATTTACACTTTAGCTGTTCGTCCAGGTACCCTTCTCTGTAACTTAAGCAAATTAAGAGCATCTCGATAGATTATTTATACGGTCTCTTCTTTAAATTTAAAAAAAAAAAAAAAAAGTCTTGCATAAATTGGAGCTCCAATAGCCACGCTCTTAAAAAAGTTAAATGTTTATTTTCTCTTCTCAAACGACTCTTAATTTTTTATTTATTAATAAAATATTCATTTTTTTCGACTACTACCCCACTTTTGTCTCTCTTTTATATTCAAATATGATTAAAATATAAATAAAGAGCGGATGTTTAGTGCATGTAAAAAGTGTTGTTGGAGTCGACCCTCTTAAAAATATTCTAACTTACTAAGAGCCTAATATTTTATATTATATTTATGAGTTTTTTAAAGGACTACTGGAGATGCTCTAAGAAATGTGAAAGTTCGTAACGTTCGTGGATGCGACGTTGATCTGGGGGCATTTAGATGATGGCTAGGAATCAGAAACGGAATCAGGAATGTGAATAGGGGTAAATGGGAATCGCAAGGGAGTGCGGTAAGTATGATTTCCCACCTAATGGAATGAGGTTCTTATTTCATATACCAAAATTACTAATTCAAACATTAAAATCATGGCCTTCAGGTTCGTTTCTCGCTGCTCATTAATCATTAACCAAACGACTCCTTTAACATGTCTCTTATGATATCTATGCTGCATTGTTTCTACTTGAGTTAAGGTCTTAGTTGCTTAAACATTGTAATCTTCATTGAAAACAAAAAGAAAAAATCAATTATGTATCAAAGTAACATAAAATTTTCCAATTAATATGTTTTGAAACTGCTTTCACTCTCTCTCAGAACATAATATACACCGATCTCCAAGCATGTAGATATTTGTATATATTTTCGTTTTTTTAACCATTGATCAACTGCAGGCATGGAGTAAAGCAGTTGAGAACAGGATGGGCTGATGGTCCTGCTTATGTCACTCAATGCCCCATCACAAAAGGCAAGTCATATACATACAAGTTCACCATTACTGGACAAAGGGGCACCCTCTGGTGGCATGCCCATTATTCCTGGCAGCGAGCCACCGTCCATGGCGCTTTGATCATCAAACCTCGAAAGCCATATCCATTCCCAGCTCGGATCCGTGCAGAAATTCCTATAATATTAGGTAACTTTAATACAAACACGTCAATTCTAAAACTTAATTCAACCCTTATTGCCCATGTACTATAGAAATTGATTAAAATGAACACGTACAAAAAAATCGAAAACTCAGTAGAACGCTAATTTAAGGTAAAATATAGTGCAGTGAACAGAAAATCTGCTTGACATTAAATCAGGTAATAGAGTTCGATTTGTCTTATTGACAAATTTGTTGATAATCTGATGTTGACATGTATAGGTGAATGGTGGAATGTACCTGTTCAGGCTATCGAAGATTATATGAAATTGACTGGTGATGGCCCTAATTCTTCAAATGCCTACACAATTAATGGCTTGCCAGGATCACTATATCAATGCTCAAACAAAGGTAAAATGTTGATCGAGTACCTTTGTCATGTACTTTAAGTAGATACTCCCTTGAACTAAAGTGTTTATGTTATCGTCTATTTGCAGACACTTTTGTTCAGAAAGTTGAACGAGGCCAAACATATATGTTTCGAATAATTAATGCAGCTCTCAACCAGGAACTATTCTTCACAGTAGAAAACCATACCATGACTGTTGTAGAAGTTGATGCTGCTTATACTAAACCTTTCACCACAACTGCTATCATGATCACGCCTGGACAAACCGCTACTGTTTTGCTCACAACAAATCAAATTCCTGATCCAACTGGCATGTTTGTGATAGCGGCTAGGCCTTACCTTACATCACTCTTCCCCTTTGATAATTCTACTAGTATAGGATTCTTACAGTATAAGACCTCAGAAACCACAAAGCTGAAGCCTCAAAAAGCTTCTCTTGGTTATATTCCTTCTAGTCTTCCTAAAATGGAAGATACTGCCTTCGCCACAAAATTTACTCATAATCTTCGAAGCCTTGGTACTTCAGAGTACCCCTGTAATGTGCCCAAACAGATAGACAAACGTGTAATAACAACCATAAGTCTGAACCTCCAAGATTGTCCGAAAAATAAAACCTGCAAAGGCCTATATGGGAAGATATTCTCCGCTTCAATGAACAACATTTCGTTTGTTCGTCCAAAAATGTCAATACTGGAATATCAGTACCGGAACCTCAGCAACACTGCTATCAACAACAATTTCCCCGAGAAGCCACCACATGTTTTCGATTACACTGGTGTGGATGCGTTAAGTGAAAACATGAACTCAGAGTTTGGTACTAAGATTTTGGCAGTGGCATACGGGACAAAGCTCGAAATTGTTTTGCAGGATACAGGGTTTATGAATTTGGAAAACCATCCAATCCACATTCACGGCCATAACTTTTACATTGTAGGGACTGGATTGGGAAACTTCAATGCTGCCAAGGATCCAGCTAACTACAATCTTGTGGATCCTCCAGAAAGGAACACGGTGGGAGTTCCTATGGGGGGTTGGGCTGCACTTCGAATAAACGCAAATAATCCAGGAGTATGGTTCATTCACTGTCATCTTGAGGAGCATACTAGTTGGGGTCTGGCCATGGGGTTGCTGGTAAAAAGTGGTTCAAAACCATCTCAGTGCATGGTTCCTCCACCAGATGATTTTCCCTCCTGCTAACTTAAAATATTAACTGCTTGGGAAGTTATAAATATTATGTGTAAGAAATAGTAGATTCAATTATGCAAATGATTTTGAGGTACTGAAGCAAGTTAGGTACTTGTAAGTAATAGTGAGTTGGTTTTCGACAGTATCCAAGTTCAGTATACAACATCGTTATGTAAAACTTGCCATTTTTGGTAATATTGCGACCTTTAGAACAAGGAGGTTGATCACATCAAACCTTAGGCCCCTCTTCAGATATGAAGNACTCCCTCTGTCTATTTGGTTTCTTATCACATTGTTTCAGCACGGAGACCAAGACATCAAATAAACAATATATAATTTAGTACACAAGTTGCTATGCTGTAGAAACAAAGGATACTAAATTA
>PHNY01282752.1:5176-17044 GCA_003724115.2 Anethum foeniculum | reverse complement strand
AGTGGAATCTCAAAATACTACTTCACAAAATTTTAAAATTTAAATTACATCAATGAATAAAGAGAGATAGTTTATATTTATTGATTAACTAAATTACATTTTCATAAAACGAAAAACACCACCGTGCTACTGCAAACAACAATGCAAAACACCAGTTAAAACTGAAGAAACGAGTGACTAAAACAACACACGCGGCTAACTAAAACAACATAGCTTCATCGTGTACTACTCAATGTCGGCATCCCCACTATATTCAGTGTACTGCTCAGTTTCAGCTCAAAAGACAACCTGATAACTCCTTGTATAGGAAATAAGCTTCATCTGAGTACTTGAGCATGTTTATATAACTTGAACATTTTTGTATTATTACTAAAATCTGTAGCGACTTCTTATCTTCACCCTCTTCTGTGCTTCCGATAAATTGCAACCAAAACTCCCATTGACCATACACAGCTCATGTAAGTTTGGAAACAAAAGAATCATTGAATAAGTTATTTTTACCTACAACACTTGTCACAAAAGAATTTGTAAACAATATATAACCTTTTAGTGGAAAAACTTGTGATTGAACTATTCTTGTACATATTAGCATATGCACTGACACACTTTCATAGACAAATATTTCGAAGAATATCCTAAATACTGGTAACAAATATCGCACAAAGAAATCCCTAAGTTCATAAAAAAAATCGTTGCCATGACATTAATAATATATTCTCAGCCTCATTAATCTCCACATAACACCAGTAAAACATAAAGAACTCGCCTTTCATGATTTGAAGTACACTCTTCAACAACTGCATCGCCTTATCGCCCTACAGTGGCATAACAAGCAATCGTTTTATTTTTTTTGATCGAAAGATCTTATTAACTTACTTTATAAAAAATATGGGTTTGTGTCAAGAATTGCTGCAAATCTTATAGGCTCCGATGGACTCTATCACCACTCTCACCCAAACAGATGTTGAGAACAAGTGTAATAATATCATGTGCTCGGTAAATGAAAGCACAACCAAGTCTTTCAACTTATAAAAGTTTAATCATTTTAGTTTATAATTTCAATTTCATCTGGTGCTTTTCACTGGCTAATGATTACAAATACATCATCCTAAGATTTTTTTACAAGATAAAATCTTCAACAACCACCTTAACGGAACTTAAATAATCTTAACATTAGGATACTCTCAACCCAAACAGATGTTGAGAACAAGTTTAATAGCATCACATGCTCGGTAAATGAAAGCAGAGCCAGGTCTTTCAACTTATAAAAGTTTAATAATTTTTGTTTATAATTTCAATTTCACCTGGTCCTTTTGATAGTCTAATGATTACAAATAAATCATTCCAAGATTTTTTCATAATAAATCTTCAACAACCACCTTAATGGAACTTAACCATTCTTAACATTAGGACACTCTCAACAGAACACCTTAAAGAATCTTGCATGCTGTAACAAAACACGTTAATAAATCTTAGCAGAACAACTCAATGAATCATGACAAAACACATTAAAGAATTTTATCATCGTTGGTAATCATGTTTAGAGTAGCTAGCGGAACACTTAGGTATTTTTTACCTATTAATTTTTATCATCAGTCAAAGAGGCTATAACCTGAGTAAAGAGATGTGTTTGTAACATGACAATCAAAAGCCAAATCCCATCGTATGTTCTTCAATATCCAATGAGTTACCAATGAAGTCTTTTTAATAGGTTTACAATTAAAGAAAATAGAAAATCTTCATAGAGACTTACCAATTAAGTCTTTTCAGAGGTTGTTTTTTTAAAAACCACACCTTTTTTGACGAATCCAAAAGAAACCTGCAAGAAAATCTAAGGTTCTTAGTAGGGTCTTGTAAAAGTATAGTGTATTAGCCAGCAAGAAAACACATTGATAAATCTCATTTCTTGGTTTATACATATAAAAATTTAATAAAATATGTTCCTGGTAAGAAAATACTATGTTCTTCAGCAAAAGCTCCATAACAGTTATTTGTTAGAGAGAGACACTGAATTTTCTTTATAATTAATCTATTGAATCACATCAGCGCCAATTTATGATTGAGATTCATATCCAAAATTAAAAACAATCAATCAATTCAATCGGATGTTTTTGAACAATTATTTCTTTGTTTGACATGTATATTCACGTATTTATACCATATAATACATATACATTGCCCTTTTAATCTGAAAATAATTACTACAATGCCATTATTTCATATATTTTTAAATATATAAATAATTTAATAATGGACGGCTAAGATCTAGTCTCTTATATAGTGTTAGTCTCTCTAGAACCTTACCCATATATATATTGTACTATGAGAATTTTGACTGTACTAAGTAATTAAGATTAAAAAATTGCTCAAATTATCTATATTAATCAGGACAAAACGAAACCAATATACATGTGTATGTTCAACTACTCGTAATATACAAATAAATAAAACATATATTCATAATTTGTATTATATATCAAAAGTAAATATATATTTAGGGATAAAAATATTTATATTTACTTTTGAAGATTAGACCAAACTTAGAAAAATTAATTTTATTGATTTTTTGAATGCCACTTTAGGATTTAATATAGTTTCTTGTTTATTTGTTTCAACCTTTAACATGTGAAACTAAGAGCAACTTCGACAACATCCTAACTCATTCATTAAATTTAATAAAAAAGATTGAATCCTACTAATTTACGACATCAATAGCTAATTTAATCTCCAACATCATTCCCTATATTCATTCTTCATGTAATATCTTATTGAGTAGTTCTACATCCACAAAATTGGATACAAAATTTTTGTACAAAACGACATGTCATATGAGGTGAGATATTTTAATTGGTGATATTGATTAGAATCTAGGGTCATTCCAATCAAATTTTAACACATGTGATTTTGTGAAAAGTTTTGTATCCAATTTTATGGACGAAACATTTTACTATTTTATTATTAAAAGTTACCACAGTTATAAAAGTTGAAGGGAGAGAAAGTAATTGTCATGGGTGAGCAAGAATTCTCCAAACCAACCGAAACCAGCCAATTCAAATTGTCTGAACCGAATTTAATGGTTTGTTAACTGTTGGTTTGGTTACAGTTTCACATTTTAAAAATCGAATTATTTCGATTTGGTTTTGATTTTTACCTCCAAACCGACTGATATATTTGAACCGAACCGAATATGTATATTGATATACATGCATTAGTAATGTACTATTAATAATAAAATTGTTATATACAAAATATGTAAAAAATTCGAACATATAAAAGGTATCATCATAAAGATCTTTTATTATAAATTCTATTTTAAGATATTAATTTTATGTATATATATATATTATGTTTTCATTCTTTTTATTTTAATTTTAGTAAAAGTATATTAATCACATTTTTTCTATTTACTGTTGTGCCGCCAAAATATGAGAGGCGTTATAATTTAGGGTTTTTATGATGTACATTAATTACTAAATTTTACTACAAATCTATTTTATTTTGATTGATTGATGTAGTGTGCGCGGCAGGGTCCTCCATTCATTATCGAAATATAAAACTTAATCAAAATAAGTTAAATTTATAAAATTTAGTATTTAGTGTATTCGTGAAAAAATCATTCTCGTTTTTAGAATATTTCTCCACCGGTTTGTTTTATTGTTTATTTAGCTTATGTTTTGACGGTCGGTGTAGCCATTTTCATGGGATCTAAAATTTATATATAGACGGCCATCTTTCTTTTGTCTAATACTAGGATCTTTTGTGTATAGGTTTGTATGTAAACATAAACTCATAAACGGTCTTTTGCATTGTTAGTTTTTATAAATTAAGTTGTTGCATGCGGTAAGTATGAAGAGTGAAATAGAACTGTAACTGAACTGGAAAACTAAACAAGTATTGTCACGCTCACGCAAATTGGATATATCCAGCTTCTTTGAAACGGACCGCCTCATTTACAGGATAACGCCGAAACCAGTATTTATATCAATTTTATTTCTCTCTCCTTTGCTGTATACACACACCTGTGAGCTGTGACCTGACACCCCCAAAGATAGTAAGTAATTTTTTGCGGGAGACGGATTGAGCAAAAAATAAAAATTTCCTATTTTTCACGAAAATCGAAATTGTGGAGGAGGTAGTTAAATAGGGTAAAGACGTGTCGAAAATTACAGTGTAGTATTGAGGAAGTAGTAGATATCCCGTCACATTTTACATTTTATTTTCTAAAAATTACGTATTACTATATCCTTATAATATAATATGTATAATTGGTAATTATGGTCTAGCTATCAAGTAATAAGGATAGTTGGATCTTGAATTAAATAGATGATAACCGTTAAATATAAAATAAGGTAATATTTTATTTTCATAATCTAAACCAAAATTAAATAGGTCTTCTAAATTGAATATATTAGTTAAGTAAATATCTTAAATTGAATAGAGTATTTAATACAAAATTTGTAACAATTTTTTTCTTCAGTTTCTTATAAACTTTAAGTAAATAATACTTTTTAAATCATCACTGAATTAAACAATATTTCGTGAGCACCGTGTGAGTTGTAAAATCGTCAAAATCTGATTTTTAGAACTCAAAGATAGAGTCAAAATAAATCAAACGAAACCCGATATTTAAATTTATCATTTATAACTTCAAAATTTTATTAATAACATATTTAATATCTAATACTCATGATGAATTATTCAACTTTCAATGATAAATTAATATATAATATTTATATTAGTAGATTTAAGTACATTATATAAAATCTAATATTTTATTTATTAATTACAAATATATTAACAAACACTTTGATCAAGAATTTTGGGAGAATTTTGAGACTAATATCGCAAAGAAGTACGTTTAATTTATGAAGTTTTGACGAATACGAAAAGAAATTCTTAGTCATGTCTTGATTTATTATTTAATATTATATTCTCAACTAAACTATCGATCTTCACATGATTCTTTTATATAGTTCGTGTTCTTACGATTTCTATTAAATACTGCAATGTTCGAAATTTTAAAATATATTATTATAGATATCAAAAGAATCTACGAATAAAGGGAATCGTACAACCCGTGCATTGCACAAGCAATAAGCTAATATTAAGAAAAGAACTAATTCGATAAGTTTTTGCACAAAATATATTTATTTAACTTATTGAAAAATAAGAACGAAGTTAATTCTAAAAAAGTTTAAATTTAAAAATAATAAATATAGTGATGATTTTGGAAAAAAGCCCTTATATTTGTATTGAAATTAGAAATAGACAAATAATTCAAAAACTCTTTTTTGAGAAGGTAGATATATAATATGTCATAGAAATTAGTAGATTTTTCAAAAATCAAGGATAAATTACTGATAAATCGTTTAAAACCATTTAATTATTTTAATAATTTATTAACAAATAATTTAATATTTTAAAATTATCTATCTTAAAACGGTTCGAATATTTTAAGCAGGGCAATGGGAAGGAGGGAAGAGGAATACCGAATAGACGGAAGGATGACTAATGTGGGTTTAACGAACGAGTAAACAAAGTAGGACCCACTGACTGTATTGTCTTGAGAAGGAAAGCTCTATCACCCCCTCCCCTCCACATAAACCCCCTCCCCTCCCCCATCTGTAATTATTTCTAGAGAGAGAAACCCTCATTTTTTTTTTTTTTTAATTTTTATATATACTATTAACAACAAGCGGCTGTAGAGAGAGAAAGTGGTAAAACCACCACGTAAACGAATGAGGTCCGTATATACAATGAAGGATACAGGGCAACACACGATTCATCTACGCTGCTCTTTCTTCTAATTTTTTTATTATCTCGCTCTATAACACTCCCCCCTTCATCTTCTCACTGTCTTTTTGTCTTCCCTGCTATTATCTCCCCCCTCCTATACATACATATATATACTTACAACTATGTCCACTGAAGCTTCCTCTTCTGGATTGAGCCTCGAAGGACTTAACGATGTTGAAGACTTCCTTTGGGTAGATTATCTTCACTGCATATTTTAATTATTCAACTTTTTTCTAATTTACTCTGTAATTATCATCATTTTTTATTTTCATATTATGTCAGTTTATGTATTTTGTTAGGCTGACAATACTTGATAGCTTTGTTATTGGTGATTTATGCGCAATTTGTACATAATTATGGAATTTGAAGAGGTTTTTTTTATTCCATTTCGTGATTAAATTAAGTTGTGTGTATGTATTAATATGCAGGAAAGTAAAGAAGAGAGCATATCATGGGAAAGATTTAGTCATGTTTATGATCTTATGCAGATGGGAAACAAAGCGTTCCGCGCTAATCGTATGGAGGAGGTTATATACTCTTATTTCCGCTTATTCACCCATTTTAACTGCTTTTGTTCTCGTGTTAATGTTTAGTAGTAGGGATTGTTTAAATTGTCGTTTTTGGGTTAATTTTGTTTCCGTAGTCTACTACTAATGATTTTCCTCTATTCTTTATTTTTCGTCGTAATTTTGAATTAATATAAAGGTCATTGAAAGGTCATCAACACTTTTATTTGAAAGGTTTGTATTGTTTGGGTGTTTGCTTAACTATGTATAGGCATTGAGTTTTTACTAGTTGGCACTTGCGATATGCAAGTGTAATTATGGTGTTAATAATAAAAACTATAACTTATTTTTCCTGCAAGAAAGCGGCAAACTACTATATTGTAGAGATTCAAATCTCAAGTGGTTCATTGTTTATTGGTGAATCTAAACTGTATTGTGATGCCGCTATGATTGTTTATCGTAATTAATATGCGTTCTGACAAGGAAATAAGCTCAGCATGTTATATAATGGGCGATTCTACGTGTTACCTCTATCTTATATTAATTGCTGATAGACCGTGCTTCATGTTAGGCAATCAATTGCTACTCGAAAGCTTATAATATCAAACCAAATGACCCCGTCATTCTTCGTAACCGATGCACGGCTTACATCAGGTAGAATCTTATTATTAGGCACATGCATTACAACTATATTTTTTTTGGTGTTATATAATTTGTGCCTATCTCATGGATATTCTTTTAACATAAATCTGATCTATACTCGTAACAGAATCTGCCAATTCTTGGTGCTAAGACAATCATCAGAGTCTGAAAATAGACCATTAAGTGGCCTTGATCCTACAATACATGCTGGAGTATGTCTTTTGTTTGTTTTTATGGTAAAAATTATCCTTTTCCAACTAAAGTAATGCAATAAGAACTAATTGAATTCAATGGCAACTTGTTTCAGCTCGCACTGAAGGATGCTGAGAAGTTGATGAACTTACGGAACAGTTCATTAGCATCATATATTTTGAAGGCTGATGCACTCATATTGGTGAGATAATCAATTGTATAATGGTTGAGTAGATTAGATATTGCTCTCTCATGATGGTCAAGTAGTTTAGTATTGCTCTTTCATGAACATTAGTATCTGTATCATGATCCACGAGGCATGCAGAGCTATGAATGTTTCCTAAACATGGAGTCAGATGTTGCAGATTGAATTTTAGGTGGAACAATGTGATAAACTTCCTCAGAAAGCTTCAGTGTGTTATTTTATTGTTTCACTTGTTTGTCTATTTACGTGAATTAGTATTTTCTGTTCCCTTCGGCCAAGTATATGCTCGATTATATGTTCCTAACTACCTGACTGTGTTTCTTTTTCTTTGTTTACTAAACTAACCATCACTCTTGTACGATTTGGCAGTTAGAAAAGTTTGAGCAGGCCCATGATGTAATCTTGTCAGGACTCCAGGTTGATCCACTAAGGTAATTTTTGTTGCTTCTGCTATCTGGAAGTAAATAGAAGCTATATAGTCTATGTTTCTGTTTTGATTTGTGATCACATAATTTATGCATTCTTCCAGTACTGGCTATTTAATTATCAACGCAAAATCCTCAAACCATTTTTGTTTGGTGAAATCAGCAACCCTCTTCAGAATCTAGCAATGAGAACAGCTAGTACAATTGGAAGGAGAATTCATGGGATAACGTCACGTAGTGATGATTTTGATTGCACCCTTTGCTTAAAGTTGCTGTATGAACCACTGACAACTCCTTGTGGACACTCCTTTTGTCGTTCTTGCCTGTTTCAAGCAATGGACAGATGTGAGTTCTATAGGTTTCCAGTCACTCCATTATAGTATTATTAAGCATGTTGAAAGTTGACGTCCTTGTGACCCTTAATTGTAAATGCTAGGTAACAGATGCCCGTTATGCCGAACAGTTCTTTTTATTAGTCCCAGAACATGTTCAATCAGGTGAGTGATTATTTTATGGCTTTATGCAGATAGTTGACTTTTGACATACTTGCCCTTAAACTGCTTTACAGTTCCCATCCTTGTGTTTGAATAACAAATATAAATTGAGGGGGTTAGTAGACTGCAGATAAATGATGTAGGAAGCACTTGGAGATGCCAAATACCTTGGTAAATTGAACTGCCGAACAATTCTTACCTCGAGCTATTTTTTAAATTACAATAGAAACTCTCTAAATTAATACTCTGTAAAGTGATAACGTCTTTAAATTGATAAAATATCTCGGTCACAAGTCGGGACCAATATTAAAATTTAATTACCTTTCTGCCGTAGTAATTAATATTTTTTCAGGAAACATAGTATCCAGTCTCGGTCCTAAGTTTTGCATAAATGATAATTTCGATTAAAATGCACATTTTAATATACTTTATGAATAAGAAAAATATTTCATAATAGTAATTTAGTGCTAGGTTTTCCTATCCGATAAATTTAACACAATTCATAATCATTTAAATTGTCTTTATTTCTTCTGATATGTTTCATGTTGTATATACACAAATTGTTCATAAACTTAAAATATGTTATCGAATGAACATGAGAGTGTTGAAGTGCATAAATGTGAACATATTGTTTAGAAATCCAATAAACTAGGTATGTTGTATGTATTAGCGGATAATAATATAATATTTAATTATTTTAAAATGAAAATAAATAAATTATATAGAGCTTTATTATTTGATGACCTCTCCAAAGTGATGATTTTCCTTGGTGCCAACGATATAACTTTAGGGAGTTCTACTGTAATCAATATTGATATTCAGATATTTGTACAAACATATAATCGTGCAAAATAATGCACAGATTTACAGAAGTAAAGCCCGGGTGGTGCAAACCCAAAACGGGTGGGCTAAAAAGATAAATATAACACATCTAAATGAGACGGTCCATAATGCTAATAACAATGTAAACACGGGCTGCTCCCTATTATAGCACTAGACAGTTTGGTTTTTCTTGTAGTTGGCAACTATACTTTGACGGAAACTCACTCCATTATCATTGTTACATCTGTGCTCTAGTTGCTAATTGGGACTGTCACTGGCGTTGAATACTTACCTTTTGAATTTAAATTCTCCCATGTCATTAGTATTTATATGATTAAGTAGTTTTTTAATGCTGAATATAAGTCTTCTGCTTATCTATTTACAGTGTCACACTGAACAACATCATACAGAGGAACTTTCCTGTTGAATATGCTGAAAGGAAATCTGAGAATGACAGTTTGACAAACATGGGTGTCAATTTGATCCCTCTTTTTGTAATGGATGTTGTTCTACCGTGCCAGAAGGTGCAACTCAACATATTTGAAGCGCGGTATAGACTAATGGTGGGTTGGTCAGAGTAGCTAGTTTCCTTTTGGTTGCTATGGGTTGCACCATATAATTGAGTCTTGAATGGGCTACTGCTATAGTTTAAGAACCTGCAAGTGATGATCAATTTTGTTAAAATGTTATCATGATTCAGTTTGAAAGGAATAATCAATATCGTTTCATGTAAAATTGTAGACATGCTGTAGGAACCTGTAACAAGTGTAATCTGTAGTGGGTCGAAAAAGAGGCTAGATATTGGTATTTTCTCTTTGGTATTTATAAATCAATCTCAAGTACCTCGGCTCCTAACAGGTTCAGTGCTCTTGTTCTTTGAGATTCATTATATGCAAAAAGAAAACCATATGAACTTATACCAACTACCAAGTACTGCTATTTTTGAAATATGATAATATGACATCTTTATATAATGGATATACGTGTAACACTACTTGGTTTTGTATGATTGGAACTCTTCTCGCTGATGTTGAGTTTCCATTTGAAAGTGCTCTAAATCTAATGTTACTGATTATGGTAGTCTACTCTAATGGTAATCACATTGCAGGTGAGGAGGATAATGGAAGGAAACCGAAGAATGGGAATGGTAAAATATATTGTGATTTAACTTCTTTTTGTGTTCATACTTTTCCTCAACAAAATTTAGACACCTTGAATTCCCCCTCACTGCACTGTTTGTATCCTATCTATTAATGCTTTTTAGGTCGTCACTGATCCTACCACAGGTTTAGTAGCTGATTTCGCTTGTGAAGTGGAGATAATCGAGTATGATTCTTTTTTCCTTGTCAATTTTCGTGATGTTTAATGTTGATTCTAACTTGATTTGAAGTAATTAGCTTATCTTTGTATTTTGTAGATGTGAGCCACTTCCAGATGGGCGTTTCTATCTTGAGGTTAGATGTAATTACATAATCTTGCTCATGTTCATACTTCTTTTGTTTACATAGGCTGATCCATATCTTTTGTTATAAATCGAGTAATATACTGTTAAGTAAATCAATCAAGTCGTTTTTACTGCCTAAGTTTATGTTAAAACTTGATGTACATTGAATAATGGCTAATGTTAATCTGAAAAATACCTTTGGCTAGAAACGAGCTTTACGATTTATGTTTTCTTTTATTTCTTTAACGCTTTTTATTCATTATAGTCTTTAATTTGGGTGAACATATGTTTGGAACACAGCATACTTAAATTCAAAGCCATTTCTCATTGTTATCTGTTTGCTTTTGATTGGTCAGGTTTACACAAGTTAGGAGGCTTCCTAAGTTTTGAAATTAACGGTAGTAGTAAAACAACTAGATATGTTGATTGCATGATAAATACTCTGACAGTAGCAGAAACAATCAGATAACTTGTTATAATGTTGTTGCATAATTAGTAAAACTGTAAGAAGCATCCTATCTTACAGTGTTGTAGGTTTCCAACAAATCAGCGACAATTGGACCAGTCACATTTGCTTAAGATACTTATATTTGCCTTTTAATGTTTCTTGTGGTTTCAGTATCTTCCGCAGTTGTTAGTAGCCACAAGTTCATTGTGGAATGTATGTACGATTAGCAAAAAACTTAATGGCGAGCGGGGGAGGGGTTTAGGTTTTGAACATCTTTTTCCAGCATATACATATTCTTTAATAACATCGGAGAGTAGAAGAGCTCAGGACCATTTAGGAAGACAAATTAGAGATGCAGACGAGCACAAAATGAAGAGAAAAAATTACATGTCTTCTGTTATATTGTAGAACCCTTTCAGTGAAATTCAGTATTTGCCTAGTGAGTCGGTGATTTTCTATTCTTGTGTAGGTTGAAAGTCGCAGAAGATTTCGCATCCTTAATCATTGGGATCAAGATGGGTTAGTTAAACTTGGTGCCTGCCTATTATCATGTATACATATGGTTTCTAATTTTATTTCTAAACCTTTCGAAATAAATAAAGGTATCGAGTTGCTGAAACTGAATGGGTACAAGATGTAAGTCCAGCAGAAGGAACACGAGAGAAAATAGAGGTATGTTTGTTACTATATTACTTAAATCTACATGTTAAAATTATTTGTTTAAACCATAAGAAACAATTAGCATGTCAGGCTACGGTGACGAAACTTGTATCTGGAGGTCGTTACTTTTACATTTACGCAGAGCACTAAAAAGATAAATGAGGGAGTATATCGGTTTAACCCAGGGTAGAACATTCAGTGTCTTGATTCTTTGGGGCATAATATCTTCTAGTA
>PHNY01282751.1:503-11782 GCA_003724115.2 Anethum foeniculum | reverse complement strand
GGGGGAGAGAGAGAGAGAGAGAGAGAGAGAGAGAGAGAGAGAGAGAGAGAGAGAGAGAGAGTAAAGTAACAAGAGAGAATAAAAAATGAGATAGGGTTTTGTTACTGATTGGAAAGATTCAACAAATATGACCAATAAAAAGGGGTTGGCTATAATTATGGACAAGGGTTCTTGAAGGTTTGAGCTATGCAAATTTGACAGATTATGTATAATGTCCATAGTGTCACTGTCATGTAAGACTTTTTAGCCAAGGGCATCTACAAAGACTCTTTAGGCAAGGGCATCTCCATTTGAAAATGCCCTAAGTCCTAAGCCTATCATGTTGTTGCTATGATAACTAGAATAATGTACATCAAATCACTGGAGTGGTAGATAGAGAAAGCAGTAAATTTGGTAGATATAGAAAGCATGCACAAAGTTGAAAAAAACAGAAAAGAAAGTGATGTACATCAAATCACTGGAGTGGTAGATAGAGAAAGCGGTAAATGTGGTAGATATAAAAAGCATGCACAAAAATTGAAAAAAAACAGAAAAGGCAGTGATGTACATCAAATCACTGGAGTGGTAGATAAAGAAAGTAGTAAATGTGGAAGATATAGAAAGCATGCATAAAAGTTCGAAAAAACAGAAAAGGCAGTGATGTACATCAAATCACTAGAGTGGTAGATAGAGATAGTAAATGTGGTAGATATAGAAAGAATGCACAAAAGTTAGAAAAAACATCCAACATAGAGTAGTATAATTGTGCTAAATTGATCATTTTTCAAGGTGCAAATTGATACGTTCAAATGTTGTCCACTGAACCATACAATGCAATTTCTTTTTCCATTTACATGATGTGGTGGTTGTATTGTAAAACTTGTGGTCTTCTCATCAATCTAACTAGCTCAATGACCATGCTTATATATCTTATCGCAATAAATCAATTCCATTTTTCTAATGATGTTGGACGTTGGTGTTTGAGGTTGCGACAAATTTGTTCTCAACCATGTTCATGTATAATCATCACGCATATTTTTAACATAGTAAATAACTCGAAAGTTGCTAAAGAAAATGTTGGGGCCTATACCTTGTGCCTTCAGCAAACTTAAAAGTGGAGAACTCTCACACACAGTATTTTCTTTTTTCTTTTTTTCTAAATATTCTCGCACGCACACATTTGAGTTGTGTATGATTTTTTGGGAAATTTTAAAATAAGTAAATTATGGCTTAAATAAAATAAGTGTTGTATAAGTGATGAATAGATTAATATTTATAAGTTATATAAATGTTTGGATAAATTATTTATAAATCGCTAAAATTTATATCAATTTTTAAAAAAAAAAATATTAAATACAATTATCTTAATTCATGAATTTTAAATTAAAAGATATCATATCTATTAAAATTTAATTTAATAAAATAGTGAAAAATCAAAATAAATTAAAAAAAATACATCATACTAACTTTCAACTTATCAACTTATAAATTATGAATAATATACTTATAAATTGTATTGGCATAAGCTCTGGCCCGCAAACCGGCCATAAATCTTTCTCTTCCTCTTTTCAAAGGAGATTGCTGATAGTATTAAAGTTTAACATTATTCACTGTCAAGAGTAAAATATGTTTGTGATTACAATGATTCCCACCGCCAAACAAAGTTGATGATGATTACATTACAAAGACCACCCTCATCAAAACAAATCTTTTGTGGGTTGTTTTCTAATACGGTTCTATATTATACTCTACCCTATACAAATTAAGTACCCACTTTGAAGGAATCCATTAATTTTCTCACTCCCTTCCTTACTTTTACAGGGCTAAAGCGCCTATCTGGTTGTTGCTGTGATAGGACCAACCTATAGAGTGATGTACATGATTAACAAAAAAATTGTCACTATTTGAAAAGTAAGATTTTTGTTAGAGTATCTTACTCTTAAATTCACTATTTAAAAATAATATAAATAATTAGTTTCTAATGATTTAAGTATGTTTGACCTCCAATAATATTCTTTATAATTATTTTTAAATTAATATTTTATTATTTTAATCATGATAGTATAAAAGAAAGTGGAAAGAAAAAGATAATGTTGTTAAGAATATATAATAAAATAATAGTTAAGAGTGAAATATGGCTTTTAAAATTGAAGAGAAAAATGAGGGTCTTAAAATTAAGAGTGAGTTTAAAGAGTCTCTTGGAACGACATTATAATTCACCATTTTCAATTTTTGACTTAGCAGCTAGAATGAAGAGTATATTGAAGATGCTCTTACATTATAGAGTGATGACTTTGATTTTTGAAACAAGAGAGTGTACATATGTCCCTCTTGATTTGTATATAATAAATGTGTGTATATAAGTGTTTGTGTTAGTCATATTATCAATTAGTCCATGATTTCATTTTTTTTTATAATTAGTTCTTTGTTACTAGAATTATAGGTATTAGTTGTTCTTATACGCATATTGATTTTTTTAGTAATTAGTTCTTTGTTTATTGATACTAATTTTTATTTTTTCACTTCTTATGTAAATTGTTAGGACGAAGTGAAATAAAATGAAATCGATGATGATTGTCAATGAAATGGATAAAGCAATGTTGAATGATTGAAAAATGAATGTGGGGGATTGAACAATGATGGCTACATTTAGGGTAATTGGTTTTAGAGTTGAAGACAATTTTTTGGGTTTGTTGAATGGTTGCAATTTTATTACATTTGAACAAATTTTTGTACATGTATGACATATAATTTTAATATATATGATGGTGATAAGATTAATTATGCTTTATGATGAATAATTTTTGATTTCGTTTGTATGGATGAGATTTAAATATTGATTTTGTTGAAAAAAATTTATTCATGAAATTTATGTAATCTATTTTTTTGAACCGTCTTCAAGGCAATTTCTACTGCATTTAAATTAATTCCTACCGTCTTCAAGGCAATTCCTCCCCAGTATTCAAATTATGAGTGTAAAACACTTTATTACTGAAGAAAAGTCAAATAATGAGCTGATGTGGTAAAGTAAATGCGGTAGATAGAGAAAGCATTCACAAAAGTTGAAACTATCATTTCACAGTATTTAATATCATTGGATTAACATATCATCGGAATAACAACAAATACTTGTGAATATTAATATTCTTAATAATTTAAGATTAAAATGTATTTAAAAACAATAAAAATGAAACTACGGACTGCTACACAAAAATCAAGAAGTTAATCCTAGTAATTTATTAAAAGGGTGGCTCGGCTAAAGACACAATCTTTACCTAAATTTTCACATGAGCGTGTTATTATTTTGTATAACATATTTAGAAATTAATACTAAGAAGCAATCATAACTAAAATTAAAATTTTAATGATGAGAGAATTCTATAATTTAATAAATTTTTGAATAACTAATAAATATATATTATCCAAATACTAACATTTCTACTAAGGATCTATATTTTAATAATGATTCATATTCAAGTATATAGTTTTATTTGTAACTTATTTTCTAAACACTCATAAGAATTTTTTCAATTACATACAGGTTATAGTTCCAAAAAATTTCAATGGTTTATCCCTCGTGAAATGTTCATGCTTGATTTGGTTTTTGAAACTTTGACTAATTTTTATAAGTTTTTCTTATCGAATAATGTATAATAAATTATTGAAATTAAAATCATATTTATTAGTTATGATAAATTTTGATAAGAATTAAATAAGAATTTTGATAAATTATGTAATTTCATTAATAAACTACAAAATTAACCATTTAAAGTGAATATCCTTTTGTTAAATATACCGGAGATAATAAGTCTATATTGGTAGGGATCGTGTGCAATATAAGTCTTATTTAACACCCTCCACAAGTAGTGTCAAATTTATATTTTTCTTTTCGCGGAAAGGAAAATGTCTGATCCGCAAATGTTTATAGCGGAAAACAATATTTTGTTTTTGATCTGAACCCTTAAAATACTGATTTAAAAGTTCTCGAATAGTGTGTTAAATAATGCTTATTTAGCAACCGGGTATTAAGTACCAAAACCGTAGCATGGTTTAGTCCAGCCTTCATTTCTATCTAAATTGAAATTCAAGGATATATACGAGATCTTTAAAGATAAGTATTAATAATATAATTTTCATATTTAAATTATTTGTAACTTTAATCAAAACATAATATTCATTAATAATGACATATGTAAGAACAAAAGGGCTATTATCGTTTTTTTTTCTTTCTATTCACTATCTATTTCTTTAAATTATTTATATTTCTCTATGGCATGGTCAATCCTGTTTGTTCTTTTATTTTTCTCAATATATATGCAACTTAGAAAAAAACAGGACTATTATCATATTTATTGTTATTTTTAACTTTTAGCAAAAAAATTTGTATGTTTCAAATTAATTTCTTTTTCTTTTTTTACAAAAAGAATATAATTTATTATGTCAAATTATTTATAAAAATCTAAAAAGACTTCAGGTCGCTATATTAGATCACACAATACCTTGCAAGTAAGTTGCATAAAAATGTAACGAAAGGTTTGTTTTTTTCATAAAATCAAAAATATACCTTACTACTTGGTCGCAATTAGATCACATAATGACAACTAAAAATTTTCACAATTTTTTTCAAAAAAATTAACATCTTTCGCATTGCGCAAAATAATTCAATATCCAATTAATTTTATTTGTATCTACACTAAGTTTTCAGAAATTGTATCAATAAATTATCTTTTTTTCCAAATAATTTTAAATTCTATATCCAAATATATATTACGCTTCTTCGAAAAAAAGGCGGTGGCATGCAAATCTTTTAAGGAAAAAAAAACGTGAACTAAGCTTCAATTATAAATTATTCACAAAATAATTATCCGTAATACTAATAAAATTATTTACAATTAATAAAAAAAAAAATTTATCTCCTCACCATGCGAAACAGGTAAAAATCCTAGTAAATATATAGTGCCATGAATGTGATTTTTTTTTCTTTTTGAAACTAACATGATTGTATTTTTTTCTTTCTTTTGAGAAAATGATACGAATGTAATTTCTCAGAGAAAATGATTTTAATTCCCACAGTTGGTTGATGATGTGGATCACTGTATGTATATGTAGTTGCATGCATAAGATTTACTCCCTCTCCCTCCGTCCCAATGAATTGTTAACATTTGAAATAAAAGGTTCGGCACGCATTTTAAGGTGCATATTAAGTATAGTTCCAAAACGTTTTTTTTAATTTTTTTTTTAATAAAAATTCAATGTTTAAATTTTTATTCAAAAAAAGAAAATTTTTTAAAAAAATTTTAAAACTATATTTTATATGAACCTTAAAATAATTGTCGGACCCTCTATTTCAAATGTTAACGATTCATTGGGACGGATGGAGTAATTATTATGTGCAGTTGTATGTATAGTACAGTATATTTGTGGTTTATTTTGCAAAACAAATGGTCATGTTACTTCTCTAATCAGCCACATTTGTGTCCTATGTCATGTACAGCTTCTTCCAAAATGATCTCTTGAGCAAAATATAATATCTCCTCGGTGTTCCCCTCACTGAGAAAAATTCAATAAGGTTAAGAAAAATTAACTTCAAGGATGATCATGATAGCAAGTTACCATGTACAAAGTACAAACCACAGGCTGGATTATGTTTTCTTTCCCTCTTTCAAAGAATCTATGTGATTGTGATGCTGTATTTTGCTTCGTTCTTGATTTTAGAACTTGCAGAAGTTATCAAGTGTGTGTGTGTGTGAGAGAGAGAGAGAGAGAGACCTGCAGAACTGATTATACAGCAGCATCCACTATTTTGAAGTAGCATACATCAAAGTTAATCAATTCACAAAAGTGATCAGGACCTCAGGCTGGCATTGGCTCATACGTGTCTTCCAGGAGTACTTAAACATCTAAATGCAATGGACTTCCTGAAGCCATTTAATACAACTATGTACTTGCAGTTATGCAAAGGCACACCGTAAAATTTATAACACGCCTTGACAGTAGGAACGGAAGTAGATCTTGAGGTCAAGTATGGTAGGTTTTGCAAACTTCTAAAGTCAGCCACAATAATAGAAGTCTGACATGCTTAAGAGGCAGCGGAGAAGCTTCTTTTCCTAGAAAGTAATTCTTCATGCAGAAAGGAGAAGCCTTATGGAGAAGGTGAGATCTTTCATGAAACAAATATGAGCTGAGTTATAAGTTGGCCGAGTCTTGCGAGCTATCATAGTCACATCCCCCTGCCAAAGCAATTTAAATGCCACAGTTCAACTTATAACTTCCCGGTATGACGGAGAGGCAGGCACAAATATAAACTTCCAGTTTTCACAAAACTCCAACGCCGAATTACCCTAGAGATTGTGTGGTTGCAATAACAATTCGAGGCAGTGACAGCACAGATGTTGGGCTCTTACTAGTAAAAGAATTATATATAATTCTTCGCACTCTCATTGCAAAGTACTAACATTTTACTACTATTATAGTAAGTCAAATTAAAAGGGATAGGATTACCATCATAAGGTTTACTCCATTTTCCTTGTCATACTGCCTCCTTTGTTCCTTGTCCGTAACGGGCCATCCTACTAAATTTCTTCAAACAACTAGCCCATGTCTGAATACAAAATTCAGTATCTTGTAAGAAGAAAACACTCATAAATGCTTGTAGATGACTACTTATTAATGAAATAATATTCCATAAAACAATCACCTTAACACTTGCACATAAATTTGATGGAAGATCTTCGTATACAACCTAATTTGGCTAGTACTACATAAGATTCTTTTTTTTGTTGAAACCAAAGAAAAGCTTTCATTAAACGCAATCCTTCATGATTACATCAACGACTTCAGGAGGGATATTATCGCTCCTAAACACATGATCAGCGACATAACAGGATGCTCTTGCAATTGCATGAGCAACGCCATTAGCAGACCATCTAACGAAAACTAAAGATACATTTGATAATTCCTCTAATAAGACACGACAATCATGTATCAAAACACCATAGTATGACAGCATAACTGCCTTACTACGAATTGATTGCACAACTTCAAGACTATCTGTCTCGATGACAACCTTGCTCCAAACCTGTCTCTTGATCCATCCCAAAGCCTCCTTAACTCCCATGGCTTCCACCATCTCCGGATCTTTAACCCCCGTCTGGCATTTGGAGATAGCTTCTATCATAGTCCCAGCACTATCCCGAGCTACACAAGCGAAGCTATACCTCCCTGTATCATTAAAAATGGCAGCGTCCACATTTATTTTTATCACATCCCTACCAGGTCTGACCCACTTCACAGCTCCATCGCCTTCCTTTAAAAACAAAGCAGCTGAATTTACACTCTTATCTTGAGCTCGATCCCACTGCTTTATCATCGAATGAACTAGCGACACCACTGCACCTACACACGGTTTTTATTTTTCCAGACTACCTCATTGCATGTCTTCCATATAGCCCAACAGGTCACAGCCACTAGCTTTCTCCTCTCCCCATCTCCCTCCTGCATTCTATCACGCAACCAACTTGCAAAAGAACCTGTTACATTAATAAAGCCTTTCAACGATTAATAAAGAACCTGTTTGCCGAAAAAATTATTCAATAAAAGCCTTTCAACGATTAATAAAGCTAGATATATTAAATTATCTGTGTAATCATCCTGCCACTAAATATATACAGTGGACTTGAGCACCCCAAGTAAATAATCTTTCTCTATCCCCTTGCTTTCTGATGAATGATAATTTATGAACATGGGTTAAGAACGAAACACATCCCAACGGTGAAGCATCAGAGTTATTTCACTCCCACCTATTTTCATTCCCCTTAACCAAAAGGAAGAATAAACTTCATAAATAAATTCTACAAATATAATATAATAGATGTTAAGAGTTAAGTTCATTTCTCTTCATCTCTCTTCTTTTAGCCGATTTCCGGATAAGGTCTTAGACAATTGAAACCGCATAAAGATTTTTCCCTCCACCTAAAAGTCAAACACAACGAACTGATCCGACAGCATTTGAGATACTTAAAACTGAAAATGCCATTAATATAAATTATATCAATTCATGTAGAGGAAGAAATGAACACCACATGAATACGCAAATTACACGACACCCGAGTCTCAACTTTTAGAATCCTCCACACAACAAACTACAATAACCCTAAACTTTCCCAACTTTGTAACTACCAAATCCTCACACACAGTTGCACGCGAAAAGATACCTCATCTAGCGAATTGTAAATTTCAGCAATTCTCGAGTCTTCCAATCGAGCTGCTTTCTTTCCGGTTCATATCCCCGACCTCCATAATTCTGAGATGGTGGTGAATTATACGGCTGCTGATTGTATGCCAGATAAGAATAAGCCTCTCGAGGAGCACCATAATTCAGATAAATATATATATTCTTTAATGTAAGACAATCATAAGCCGATTTAGACATATATCTACATTATGTAAATCAACTAAATCAAGATATAAAAAATGATATTAGAAAAGGACCGGCCTTTCCTAAAAATCAATTTTACAAAAGTAAGGAAGTATCACCAAAATGTAACATAAAGCTGCTAAATAACCAAGTCTTTGCTAACCTCTTCCATTATAGCTTCAAAGAGGAAGGCATATTTGCTCATTTTTTACTCCACATGTACTTCAGTAGTGTATGCTGATTACCAAGTTGCTCTAATAACTATTTTTCTTTAAATGAGTCGAAGTCTACTTCAACCTGCTCAAAACTGATCTCATGTTCGAGCTTTTCACATAAATCTAAAATTACACGTACATGGAGCACTACAACAGAACTTTGCATCCTTCGATACACACCAGAGTAATGTAACAAAAAGCTTACCTGCGTGTGAAGCTTTAGATGATAGTTCGATATCACCTAAAATAAATAACACCAATGTAATTAGTAATGACTTGTGAAATTGTATGTATAATCCTTGGCCTGATTAGTTATTTGAATGTGAAAACCTCCGGCTTTTAGAGGGTAGCAGCATATCCAGCTGAAAATACTTGCTGAAACTTATTCAATTCTTACGCTGGATATACACTGATGTAGTCTCTTGCTGGATATACACCATCTGATTTTTAATGGATCTACACCTTAATTTTTATGGTTTTAACAACATCTAGAGGATAGCAGCATATCCAGCTTGCAACTCCAGCAAGACCTCCTGAGATAAGTATTGTTTTGCAGTTTTCTTGGCCACTTATTCTACATCCTGGATAAAAGCTGTTCTTGAACATATTCGTATGTCAAGAAATAGCCAGCATAAGGAGCATCTCTTGGTACTGTGATGATAAAACCTCTATAGATTAGCCGTAACCCTTCCGGCCTATATATGCCTTTGGAAACACTGCTGTAACCCTTGATGTTGCAAGTAAAAGAACTCAAGTTGTATGATCAGTAAAAAGGACTAATACTTATATTAGATTGAGATGTACCTTTATATTGCCTACTCCCTTCGGTTTCTTGAATTAGAGAACACATTTCCCCACTTGTTGGATTAAAAAGGTGATGACATGCTACATGGGCTTCCCGACATCACACTTTGAACATGTTCTGGTTCTCTCGNTCTATCACAATATTACAATTCTTTATTCAACTTGATGCATGACCAGTGACAATGTAAACATCTATTCCCCCAAATTGGATTAGTTTTATTCAACTTGATGCATGAAGTAATTGAGAAGTATAATGCTATGATCACATATCAAATGTATCTGCAAATGCCATTTCAAATAAAACAATCTCTATTCAAGAAACGTGTAGTTAAAATTAGGATATCAAATTCTATTCTACTGAACTCATACTACCTTGAATATGTGCTCGTTCATGCACATGAATCCTCAAGTTTAGCCTTAGAGAGATGAAAGAATTAATATCGGCCTGCAAGTTTTAAGTATTTGATGTTGTGGTAATATCATGTACTCCGGAAGCTGTTATATGGAATTAATATCCCACCTAGAGTACCAAATCATAGTAACCTTACTAGTATTATACACATAATGTGTTATAAAAGATGTAAAGCAGTGAATCGTAGTACAAACCTCTCAATGGGATCAGTAAAGAGACCAACTTCATCCAATGTACCATGAACATCGTAAATGTCATCTAATATGGATTAATCTTCTGTCATTAGTTGCAGAAGGCATTTTGGTTTCAGCCAGTCAATGTTCTTCCATTATAGCTTCAGAGAGGAAGGCATTTTTGTGAATTTTTGACTCCACGCTGTACTTGAACAATAATGCTACTGTTATCTTGTCTAGTGACAGTAATTAACCGTAATTAGGCCAAGAAAAAGTGATGCGCTAGGGCAACCCCACGTGGTCTAGTAACGTATTCGCATAGTTTATTCGATATCCCCAATAAAAATATACTACTGCTGCTCATGTCTGATACATGCAATATACTACTTAACTTTGTGATTACACATATCCCAACCGCCAACAAAGGTTTATGATGATCACTTTACAAAAACTACAAGAATCAAAACAAATCTTTTAGTGAGTTGTTTTCTATCTGTAATAGTATCGGTTGTATACAGTTCAATAACCCACTTTGTAGTAGTGATGGACATTTGACCCGTCCCGCCCCGCCCTACCCGATTCCCGCCCCGTTCGGGGAGCGGGTTAGGGTTCGGGGATCGGGGACGGGGATGGGGATAACACTCCCCGACCCTGAAGTGACCCGATGGCCATCCCTACAGTCCATTCTCCCCCTCTGTCACTTGCTTTTAATCCGCAAAATAAACGCTTATCCGTTATCCCATATAAAACGTAATCCCGAAATAAAATCGAAATAGATTTTACCTAGTACTTTTATATTTTCATTAATAATACTAATACCTGCTACTCCATTTGCTGTTTCTTTTTTTTTTTGTTACCAACTTATTTGCTGTTTCTTTTGCTAAAAAGTGTACTCCCTCTGTCCCATTGAATTCTCTACATTACTTTTTGACACGTTTTTTAAGGTTTATTTAAAGTATAGTTCTATAATTTTTTTTAAAAATTTCAACTTATTTGCTGTTTCTTTTGCTAAAAAGTGTAATACATTTTGCCTATATAGTCTGGCAGCCTAGGAGCAATACTATTACTCGTATTCAAGGTTAAGCAAATCCTGTTGATGTGAGAGGACAAGCGTGCTCCGAGTTTTCACAAAACTAGTATCTTCTACTTAAAAGTATAAAGCCTGAAGGCTAAATACACGGCTGTTTACTAATTTGCCCTTCAACTTTTTTCATATCTACTTAAATTGCCATCTGACTTCTTTGACTTATACTAAATTAAATGACGTGTTGCTGTCTGAT
>PHNY01282714.1:1399-14500 GCA_003724115.2 Anethum foeniculum | reverse complement strand
ACATATTTTTTACATATTTAAGAGTACTACTCAGAAATTTAAAATTATCAACGATTTTATAAAAAAATTCGGAATTTATCAACAATCTACTTTCAAGGATGTTATTTGTGGGATCATTAAATAATAGAGCATAATCTAAATATATGATATTTAATCTATATTATTAAGTAAGACAACTAATATTATTTAATTATTTATTTTGTTTGTTGAATAGTAATCGATGAATTGATGGAGTTTTGTGGGTGTATAAAAATCAAGAAAAAAAGTTGATTTAGTGTGAATAGTAACCAACTCCATTGATTCAATTGATGGATTGATGAATTGATGCCCCGGATGGGTGCATATGCTCTTACAGACCAACACTAGAGCATAATTCCTGTTAAAACATAGTACAGTTAATGTGTTAGTTAAAGCACTCAACAAACGCACAAAATAACAATTTTAGATATGAAAGAGGAAAAAAAGGAAAAAAGAAGAAGAAGAAGAAACAGACCTTATTACTTGCATAATTCCAATGTTAATTTAGTTGAATAAAATGAAGATCAACCAACTCTAAATAAAGCAAATCATACATAAATACCCAAAAATTCAGGGGAGTACTCTTAAAAAGAATATTATATCTAGTACTTCATTTAGAACTAGCATCACAACATTACTTTTATATGAACACCAAAACCGGTCGCTCTAAAATCTTAAGTTTAACACGGAGTGTGAAAAAGTTGTTTCCAGAGACATACCTTGAGTATCTATAGCAGAGCTGCTGCACTACTCGTCAAGTCTGGAAACTCTAAGCAAGACAAAGTTCAAGGTTGTAACTTGTAAGATATTATATAATATTATAATATTATGTAATGTCAGTGTGTATAGATTTTGAGAGAACGGAAGATGAATGAGAATTTGAGTATTGTTCTGTCAAATGTTATTGTGACTATACCTAACACATTCTCCACTTATTTATTGTCTCCGAGTCTTTTGTTCACTTATTTTCGTGCAACGACTATATGAACTTTTCCTGGCAAAAGCTAGGAAACTATGATTCTTTTCCTGCTTCCCTTTTTCTTTTTCATTATTATTATAACACTTGTCTTTCTTTCTTGGATTCAACGGTAAGATGCGGAGGAGCGGCGCGAATTATGCATGGAGTACGACGTCGTTATAGGTATATTTCGAGCCGCAGGCTCTTCAGCTTTATCGGGTGATCACTCCCATCACTCCATCATCCCTCTAATCTAACTACAGTGCTCGTGTAATATGTGACCAAATTCGGGTTTAGTTTGTTAGGCAAGGCTGTAATTCAAATCGGCTGCTCGAGAGCAGCTGATCGAGCTAGAACTCTTTTAACAAGACTCGACTCTGCTCGATTTAGCATACGAGCAGAACTCGAACATAAGTTTGAACTCGTTTAGTTAAATGAGTCGAGTCGAGTATGTGCCGAACTCGACGAAACTCGACTTGAAATTCGATAACCCGGCTCGACTTGAACTCAAACCTGTTTAAAATTTTAAATAACTAATTATTAAAATTTATTTTTATAATTTAAATATGTAAAGTTAATTATTTTTCATATTTTTGATTGTTGAGCTTGCAAGCAGACCTTGCTCAGCTCGTTTAAACTCGACTCGTTTAGCTTGCAAGTAAACTCGACTCGACTCATTTTTAAACAAGTCGGGTTCGATTAAAGGTTTGAACTTGTTTAACTTAAACAAGCAGTTCGACTCATTTCATATATTCGACGAGTTGAACTCGTTTAGTAAATACCTGACTCGGCTCGACTGGAATTACAACCCTATTCAAGGAGTGTCAATCTCAGCAGTAGGTCGAGTTGGTATGTGGTTCTGCTTTATGATTAATCCGACCTCAAAATTGGCCTGAACTATATTTTTTATTTTTTATTTTGAAAACCATACTTGTTACGTACATGAAAAACACTTGTTTTAATTCAAAAATAATTGTTTTAGTTATATTAAATAATTTTTATTTATAATTTATTAAAATTATAGAAAAATAACTATGTAAGATGATATGTGAATTAAAATATTTGAATAATATGTAGATATATCATTATATGAATACTCGACCTAAATTCATTTTTTGTATCGGGTTTGATTCGAGTTTCGAATCGAGTCAAATTTGACACCCCTAAATGTGTTAGGCTTTCAAATGAGTAATTTAAAGAAGTCCATCGGAGATAAGTTGTTGTTGAACTATAAAATACACGTTCACTGACCAAGAAATTTTGGATATAAATGAGTAATACGATACAAAATGACATAAAAATTTAATAACACTTGATATCTTGTTTAAGTTATCTTTGGTTATATGACAGTTAGGCCAATCGAGATTTGACACGACCCGCCAACCCGACACGAATTTTACGGATTAAGGTTGTCCATATATGGGTAGGGTCAAAAACGGGTCAGACCCGAAATTTACCCGAATAATAAAGACGGGTTACGAGTCAAACTGTTTAACCCGAACCCGACCCACATAACCGGACAAATTATATTTAAAAAGTATATTTATTAATATGTGTGTGTGTGTGTCTATATATATATATATATATATATAGGAGGAGGTTCAAGAGAGACGCTTCATTATCGAGAGACGGAGAGACACCTCATCTTTACCATTCATTTCTGATTGTGTACATATTAATTAATATTTTTATACTTTTATGCCAGATGGTAGTATTTTGTGAATTTAAAATACATTGTACAATCATTATTATAGATACGTATTTGTTAATAATTATTACAATATTTTTAAGATATGTTAGGATTTTGTTGGCCATTAATGATACACTTGCCATATTTGACTCTTTCATTTATTTTACATAATTGATTCATTCATTTTATACAACTAATTGATCACTACTATTTTTTGGTATTCAATCAAATATTACAAATCTCAATCAAAATTTTGTTGAGAATGTTTTTTGCTGTCATTATCGATTATAAACGAATCTGTCACAATACTCATTAAAATTTTAAAAATTAAACAAATTTTTTCTTTTTGATCTCAATAACACATCTGGTCTGAAAGTAAAATCAAATCCCAGAAACACATCTCGTCTCAAAAACACATCTTGCTGTTATTAATGATGTATTAATGTTGATTCTTGCAATTATGTCATTTAATGGCCGAGTGTTAGTAGCAGTTGTGTTGGGGTTTGTGGTTATTTGGTGTTCCGAAGTGGTAGTGATGATGATCGTGTAGTTGTCATTGAATCTGTGTGCTTGGCTTAAGTATTTATGGTTTTGATTATGTATGGGATTTATATATTTATATACATACAAATTTTACATCTTTTCTCAAGAACACATCTTCATGTTCTACATCTTTTCTGATGGAATCGGCGGGTTTGTGTAATGTAATCAATGGAACACTATGTAGAATCTGCAGAACACCTACCGGTACACCAATCATGTTAGCTTGGATATTTAGAAGCAACAACATGACGATGACCAATAAACCTTGTTTTGAGAGCTTGAATACCTACAAAAACATCAGATATCAAGCTTTTACTAAAAATTCTTCCATGTACATTCATATCTTCCCTTCCGTTAAGTGGGTCCTAGTCTATTTTATTTTTATATGATGCAGTGGTTTCCTTCTTAGAGGATTTTAGTTTGTAATGGTATTTCTTTTCCTTAAAGTCTTCTAATCTCGAGTGGTTGCACGTTTATCGTTCCTAGTATGTAGTCATAGTAGTCAGTACAAGGTTATTAATGTTGCTTTGCTGTGGTTTAAGAGAATCTTATGTTTAAAAATATTAAAGGAAAGTTTATATTTAAAAATACAAAAAAAACATGTAAGAGAATTTTATATTAAAGGAAAGTTTATATTTAAAAATACAAAAAAAGTACTTTTGTAAAAAATTTCAGAAATTAATAAAATGGCAAATAATTTTATAAAAAGTAGTATTTTTGGTAAATTCACTATTCTAATTTTTAGTAAAATAATTTGCAAAATATTTGGTGAAATTGTAATGAAATTATACTTAAAATACTTAAGAAAATCTTAAAATTTAAGATTTACTAATGTGTTCTACAAGTTTTTCTACTAAATTCATTTATGTGTTTATGTGTCTTATATGAAATATATAATTAAAAAGTTTGGAAGATTAAATAAGCCCTTTGTTATCACAATTAATTTTTCCAATTATAATAACATATAAATATATCACCGTAGTTGATTTAAAATTTTATAAATTAATATATTTTTAAAATAAAATTATTAAATATTAGAATACGACTACTAATATTTTATATACGGACAAAACATATGGTTTAGATCTTATAATTATTTGATTTGATGGATAAATGGATGCACATTTATGGCAACATAAACATAATTAAGTAAGATAATGTCTTGTCTTTTGACATGGTTTTGAGAGTATTTTAATTCTTTCAGTAAAAGTATTGTATTTCATCTACAAGTCAAGTATTATCAATAAAAATGGATGATATCACCCAGGCCATGAACAATGTACTGCTTGAGGATGAAGAAGATGGTGGAATAGCGTTAGAGGATGTCGATACTGGCGATGCACAGAGAGGCTTTCCTGTAGGCAATACACAATTCTGTTTGATTGGGTGTTTTATAACGGAGGGAGTTCTTGATTTTGTAGCAATGCAGCAGACGTTGGAAGCACTTTAGAGGCCAAAGGGGGGTGTTTATTAAGGAGCTTGATGTGAATCTATTCTTATTTCAATTTTATCATGAAATTGATATGAAGAGAGTAATAGATGGGAGTCCATGGACGTTTAACAGGAAAGGCCTGCTAATCTCTAGGTTGAATGAAGGTGTTAACCCTAGATGTGTATCCATAGATAAATTGGATCTTTGGGTGCAGATTCATGATTTATGTCCAGGTTTTATGTCTGAGAAAATTATAGAGGAGATTGGAAATCAGGTCGGTACATTTGTTAGTTCTTGTCTGAACAACTTCAAGGGGCTCTGGAGAGAGTACATGAGAATCAGGGTGACTTTAGACATAAACAAACCATTGAAGCGTCGTATAAAGATTCGTAAAACAGGAAATGAATGGATATGGATCACATTTAAGTATGAAAATGTTCCAACATTTTGTTTTATCTGCGGATTAATGGGACATGCTGACAAGTTTTGCAGCCGTATCTTTGATGTGCCTGAATCTGAGATTAAAAGGCCATACGGTGCATGGATGAGAGCACAATTTAAACGTCAGACGAGGATGATCAGAGCTCGGTGGCTCAGGAATGGCGAAGATGACGTAGCCGGTCAATTCGGGGAAGATTCCATGTCTGGTAGTGGGGAGAGATTTACTCTTACAAATCAGGATATGAGGATGGATGGAAAGAAGTATGAGGATATGTCGCCTCAAAATCTGGTGAATGAAGGCATATCAGGAAATTCAAAAATTCAATTTACAGATGGTAGAGGGAATAATTTCAAAAGTAATAAAGATGTTATGGTATTAGAAATAAAAAAAGGAGAACATAGGTGGGCTTTGAAAGTACAATGGGCCTTAATACAGAATTATGTTTGGACTCGGAAGGAGAAGATAACGTGATTATGGATCATAATGCAAATATCGGGCCAAAAAACGGATTTGGGGCGGGTTCCGGGGATCGGGCCCGCCATTCATCATGAGTATATTAAGTTGGAATTGCCGCTGTTTTTGGACCCCGTGGGCTTTTCAATTCCTAAAAGATATGGTCCTCCAGCATAAGCCCAATTTTATATTTTTATGTGAAACCTTATGTAAAACAGATAAGGTTGAAAAAGCAAAAAAATACTTGGGTTTCGAAGGCATGTTTGCAGTAGACTGTTAAGGTCATGGAGGGGGGTTAGCTTTTTTGTGGTGTAATAAAGAGGAGGCTACTCTCAGCACGTTTAGTCTTAATCATATTGACATGGTAATCTCAGTTCAAGGGTGGAAACAATTTCGACTAACGGGCCTATATGGTGAACCGGATATGTCTAAAAGACGAAGTACATAGGACCTGTTAAGAAGCACAGCAGTCATAAACGATATTCCTTGGTGTATAGTGGGCGATATGAATAATATCTTAAATCAGTCAGAAAAGAAAGGTGGTCGAAGTTATCCAACATGGTTGATCCAAGGATTTCGTGACGTGGTTGAAGAATGTAATCTGGTCGATTTGGTGATGCAGGGTTATCAGTTTACCTGGAAACGAGGGCGTGGCACTAATAACTGGATTGAAATACGTCTGGATAGGGCCTTAGTCTCAAGGTCTTGGATGGATGCATTTCAACACGCGAAGTTATCAAATCTAGAAGTGTCAACCTCAGATCATTCTCCTATTCTCTTGGAACTGGATTTTCAGAAGTAGGTTGTGACTTTAAAGAGGTTCAAATTCGAGAACGTGTGGTTACGTGATCCCATGTGCAAATGTATTGTGGAAGAGTCTTGGGAAAGACACAAAAATCAGCCTCTACATGTCAAGATCAAAGAATGTTCATCTCTGGTAACGATATGGGGAAAGGAGATCACTGGCAGTTTCAAAAATAGAATTAAAAGAAGCAAGAAAATTATTAGAACAGTTCGAAGGAGAAGAGATGAATTCTCGATTAGCAAGTATAGAGAGGAAAATAAAATTCTCACAAAGATTTTGACACAACAAGAGGTATTCTGGAAACAGCGATCCAAGCAACTATGGCTGAAAGAAGGTGATCAGAATAGCAAGTTCTTTCACAGAGCGGCAAAAACAAGAAGGAGAACGAACATTATCAATTGTTTGCTGAATGATGAAGGGGTGGAAGTAGGTTGGGAATCTGGTTTGCAAGATACGATGATCAGTTATTTTCAAAACCTTTTTAAGGCAACTGAGACCGATTGGGCTGAGATAGTGAACTGTGTTCCGAGAACTATCACAGCAGAGCAAAACGTGAGCCTAATAAGACCAGTTGAAAGTGTGGAGATGAAGAAAGCATTGTATCATATGCACCCAGACAAGAGTCCAGGGCCAGACGGTATGAGTCCAGGATTCTACCAAAAGTACTGGAGTATCATAGGCGGGGATATAGTGAAGTTAGTTCAAGAATTTTTTGTCACAGGCACCTTTCCAGATCAGCTCGCAAACACGAATATTGTGCTGGTCCCTAAAAAGCAGCATCCGAAATTGATGACAGACCTTCGTCCGATATCGCTGTGTAACGTGGTGTATAAGGTAGTGTCAAAAGTCCTAGCAAACAGGTTCAAGGAGGTAGTGGGTATGCTGATTTCAGAAACTCAGAGCGCGTTCATTCCAGGACGGCTGATTACAGATAATATAATGATAGCCTACGAAGTGATGCATTATATGAAAAGGAAAATATCAGGCAAAAAAGGATGGATGACACTTAAATTGGACATGAGCAAGGCGTATGATCGGGTGGAGTGGAGCTAGCTCAGGGCTGTATTACAGAGGATGGGTTTTGATGATAAAGTTGTTAATTTACTTATGAGCTGTGTGACATCTGCCATATATCAAATAACTCATGCAGGGAGGGAGTTTGGAAACATTGTTCCGGAACGTGGATTACGTCAAGGTGATCCCTTGTCTTCATACTTATTTCTTGTTTGTATTGAGGGGTTTACATCTCTTATAAAGGAGTATGAAAGGCGAAGCTTGTTAAAAGGTATTAAAGTGGCTAGAGAAGCTCCCCATATATCACATATGTTCTTCACGGACGATTGTTACATATTTTGTAAATCTGACAAGGAGGAGGCAAATCGTATAAATTATCTATTGAATGCATTTGAAAAAGCTTCTAATCAGAAAATAAATGTGAACAAGTCAAGTGTATTTTTCAGTCGCAATGTGACTGCTGTGACAAAACAGGAGGTGTGTACAGAGCTTCGATTTTCTGAAGCAGATAATAGCAGTCACTACACGGGTTTACCTAATATAATCGGGAGGAATAAATCAGTAATGTTGGGGTATCTAAAGGAAAAAATACAGGACCGGGTTAGGAGTTGGGATGGTAAGATCCTTACGAAGGCAGGTAAGGAAATACTCATTAAATCAGTAACTCAGACTATTCCCAACTATGCTATGAATGTATTTCTTCTCCCTTTAGATTTATGTCGTGAGATGGAGAGTGTGATGTGTAGATTCTGGTGGCGTAAAAATTTGAATGATAGGGGGATACATTGGATGTGCTGGGACAGAATGTGTGCTCCAAAGTCGAAAGGTGGATTAGGATTCAGACATATTCATGACTTTAATATTGCATTGTTAGGTAAGCAGGGATGGCGCCTCATGTGTAATCCAGATAGCTTAGTGGCTAGAGTGTATAAAGCCAGTACTACCTTCGTTCTTTTTTTTTTACAGCTAATTTGGGTAGTAATCCAAGTTTTATCTGGAGAAGTTTATTAGCAGCTCAAGATATGTTGAAGCAAGGTACTATTTGTCGAGTTGGGTTTGGGGATTCTATAAAGATTATGTCTGATCCATGGCTTCCAAGTAATGATTCTCATTTTGTTTTAACTGAGAATGTGGCTCTTGAAAACCATACAGTCTCCTCGCTAATGGTTACAGGTGAGAAAAGGTGGGATGAAGATCTGGTTCGTGATATGTTCGACGTCCGTGATGCAAATCTCATTCTTTCTATACCCCTTAGTCACAATAATAGCGATTGTTGGTTCTGGGAGAAGGAAAATCTAGGAAATTATTCTATTAAATCAGCTTACATCTCAATTCAGGAAAGGAAAGGGCAGCAGAACAATATGATGAATCACAGAGTTTGGAGGAGGTTGTGGAATCTTAAAATTCCCCCTAAAGTTAAACATTTGATGTGGAGGGCAGCGACTGAATGTTTGCCAACTAAGACACAGCTTCGGCATAAAAAAGTGGAGGTGAATCCTTTATGTCCGATGTGTAACAAAGAGTATGAGTCCATTTATCACATTTTACTGCAATGTAAGTTTGCTATCTCATGTTGGCAGCACTTTGATGGTGTTAACAGAAACGATCAATATGGGTCATTTGTTACTTGGCTTGCAAATGAATTTGACACATGGAACACGGATAATAGAAGTATGGGTGCCATGATTTGCTGGGCAATTTGGAGGTGCAGAAACGAGCTAGCCTGGAATCAACAAGGTTCAGAGGTTGCTGAAGTCGTAGAATCAGCGAAGGTGGTCCTTAATCAATGTAGATATGCTTAAGATAATACTTTTGATCACTATTTGGGCTTGATAAATCCAACAGATGGTGACGAGCATTGGGTCTGTCCAACAGGTGACACGATTAAGGTTAATTCAGATGCTGCGATTTTTGAAGCCTCTAATTGTTTCAGCTATGCGTTTGTGGCTCGTGACTCGGCAGGGCAACTAATAGAAGCTAGATCAAAGTGTTTCCAAGGTACTGTAAGCCCAGAATTTGCAGAGACCATGGGCATCAGGGAATCTCTCAGCTGGATTAAGGATCAGAATCGAGAGGAGGTTATCATGGAAACGGATTGCATTGTTGCGGTACAAGCAATACGCAGTGAAACCCCCCTGCTGTCTTATTTTGGCAGCTTAATCAAAGATTGTAAAAGTCTGCTGACAGAGTTAGAGAAGAAGAGAGTGTCAATTAAGTTTGTTAAACGGTCTGCGAACCACGTAGCTCACTTTCTGGCGAGGTGCAGCAATTCTGTAGCTGATCGTACTTGGAGGGTGAGTGATGTTCACCCTGAGTTTAATCATGTATTGATGAACGATTTGGTTTAAGAAATGAATCTATTTTCTTTGGCAAAAAAAAAAGTAAGATTCACTTATGTATTTTTGGTGTAATTTTATTAAAGAAATCATTTTTGTCATATACTTATTTTTTGAATTTAGTTTTATTTTGATAACGTGTTTTTTTTTCAAATTCCATTACATATCGAAACATATTGAAGATTCTAATGTTTAAGATGATTTAGAAAATATAAATACTAATTTTTTTTACATTATTTATGCTATAAAAATTGAAATAATATTAAAATCATATTAAAAAATAAAAAATATACAAGATAAATTTATACTGAAAAATATAAGAAAATTAGAATAATTTTATATTTTAAAATATTTAAGAATCTTATATAGAAACACTTAATAAGACCTTTGTATAAAAAATATAAAATACTTCAAGCGAATGGTATATTAACAATCAAATAAAAAACTTGTATTTAAAAATTAAAACACTTAAGAGAATCGTATGTCTAAAAACATTAAAGTAAATTTTATATTAGAAATACCAAAACATGTTACAGAATCTTATATTAAAAAAACAGTTAGCACAATCTTTACTTTTAAAATAATATGCATGTAATAAAAGTTTTTTTTATTAAAACCATTTAATAAATAGTACTTTTTGAAAGATTTTCGAAAGTTGGTAAAATGAAAAATAAATTTACAAAAAGTAGTATTTTTGGTAAATTTCATATTCTAATTTTTACTTAAAATAATTTATAAAAAATTTGATGAAATTATACTTAAAATACTTAAAGGAATCTAAAATTTATCGGTCAGTACAATACTATCACTATATGAAAAATGTAATATTTAAAATCTTAATAAATTATTCAACTATTTAAAATTCTTTTTTGAAAAATATAAACACTTTTGTGAAAATATTTTTAATGAACAATGAGAGTGATTTAAGTGTTTCTTCGAATATATATATAATATTAATTTTCTATAATGTGATTTTTTTAATAAACTGCAGGATTTCTTAAAGTGTTTTTTTATTAATAATACAGTTTTTATATTGAGACTTGTTAATAAACACTGAGATTTCTTTAAGTGATTTTCTTAAAATGTCTTATTTGAATTTTTTTTAATTTTTATGTAAAATATTTTTTTCCATATTATAAATTTTGTTTTTAAACTTTTGATAGAACTATTAATTTTAAATTTTACTTTTAAACTTTTAATAATATTTTGGACTTTTACCTATAGATTATTTATAAAAATATCAAGTCTACAAAAAGTATCATTCCATGACAATTTTTTATAGAAAAAAAAATGTTTATCACCATTTTGAAAGAACATAACAAACGTTCATTTCAATTTACAATAGACTATAAAAAAATAATAAGTGATAAAAGCTTTATAGCACTACAAAAAAACTAAAGCAACACTAAGTATTGAAAATAATATGAAACAATGACAAACAAGAAACATCTTAAGCATAACTTTCAAGCCATGTTCACTTGTATTAGTCATCTTAATCATCTTCAAAATCACATCATGAATCTCTGATCCATGAACTCAACTCATTTTTCATTATATTCATCTCAACACAACATATTCAGTGTTTCCTTTTTACTTGTTTCACACTCCCCATGAGCCAGAAAGAGATTAGTATAAATAAATTTGCTCTAATTCCACCATATGCTTCCAACTATAATATGCCTATGATATGCAGGCTTAATAAGAACACTGGCATAGTTAATGAACATAGCAGTTCCAATATTAAACATGAGGGTCTGAAGCGTGATACATCATGAATCTATTTTTCCCGCAACATTACATCCCCAAGAAACACCTTAACCATTCTTAACCATAATACACCCTTAAAAAAACACCTTGACGAATCTACACCCAACATTATATCCCCATGAAAACACCTTAACCATTCTTAACCATAATACACCCTTAAAAAACCCTTGACGAATCTACACCCACACACTTGGTAAACCAAAAAAATCTCATTAACATCTTGATAAAATGAATCTACGCCCTTAATAGAACACCTTAATAAATTTACACCCTTAACAAAATACGTTAATAAATGTATACCCATAATAGAACGCCTTATTAAATCTTCATCTGCTGAAAAAGAAGATTTAATAGATGTCAAAAGTTCTTACTGAAAATCTTATTATTGGACGTTTTTCATCATTTTATTATAATTTTTCATCTGCCAGTGAATTCACATCAATCCTGCATCAACAAACAAAGATTCTCGTTAGTGTTCTACATATAGAGCTCTACTTTGCATCAAAACTTTAAAAAATTTACGGTTGCAGATTTTCTCCCGATGACGATATATATCTTAAAAATTGCTTCTGACTGTGAATTCACATATAACATGAAATATAACAATGGTCTTGTGGTTAGTGTTTTAGCCTCATTCTTTAATAAGGAACACTGTATATTATTTTACAAATATATAACGTTAATAAACCTATACTCTCTGTAAGTCATCGTTACCTTTTTTAACCCAGTTTTCAGACCAAGAATGTATCAGAGCGATGATATGAAAAAAGGTCTTGATGCGTAGTTTTGTATACTATGTAGACCAGTCAATTAAAAAAACCAAATAGCTTTAATTTGAGTGGAAAAACTAACTATCCCAAAATAAGTAGATCAATCAGTTCAATCAAATTAATTTTCTAAAAGATTCTTTCCATTTTTCTGATTATGGAAACGTATTTATACGTTTTATGAGTTGTACATTAACCACATCTTTACACATTAATTACAGTATTTTCATAGATTTTAATTTATTAAAATATTATCATAATTAATAATGGATGGTTAGGCTAGTCTCTTAGGTCACTTGATAGTGTTTTTCATATATATATGAATTTAAATTAATTAGTATGTCATGATTAATTTTGTTATAAAAATAGTATTATTAAACTTAAAAATGTATTTTGTTCATTATACTACACTATCTAAAAATATAATTAAGTGTAACAGTTTGATAAATATAATATTCAATTAAATTTATTAAAAGATTTGAATAATTATATCATAAGTAGATAAAAATATACGTCGAATATATAGGTTAGCGGGTCGGGTCGGGTTACCCGTTTAATAAACGGGTCAGATTAGCGTCAAGATTTTGCGGGTCAATATTTTCTCGGATCGTGTTAGTTTCGGAGCTAAAAATCGACCTAACAGTATGACTTGACACGAACCCAACCCGTAACACAAAATTGACGGCTCTAATGACAATTGCACAAAATACACAAAAAAAGTTAATATAATTAAATATTTATATTTATAATAAATAAGTATATATATATATGTAATAAATATATGTATATATATTTATATAATAATCAATAATTTCATAATATTGTATGTAAATATGATATATCTATACTATATTATAATAGACGAAACATTGAAAG
>PHNY01282700.1:4225-21275 GCA_003724115.2 Anethum foeniculum | reverse complement strand
ATTGATATATTGATGATATCTATAATTATATTAATTAGTATTAAATATTTTTAAAAAATTGATGAAATTCTGAGGGAAAAACCCGAACTCTTATGTCCCAATCATTCAAAGTTTGAGATTAACCACATTCGACCGAATGTACTCCAACAGTCGTACTTTTTTTGTAAAAAATTATACTCCCTCCGTCCCAATAGATTCTTAACATTTGAAATAGAGTGTTCGGCACGCATTTTAAAGCTCTTATCTACCATAGTTCTATAATTTATTTTTAAAATTTTCTTTTTTTAAATAAAAATTTAGACATTTAATTTTTATTCAGAAGAAAAAAATTTCGAAAATAATTTATACAACTATACTAGATAAGAGCCTTAAAATGCGTGCCGAACACTCCATTTCAAATGTAAAGAATCAAGTGGGACAGAGGGAGTATATTTATAGCTTGGGGTTTAGATCTTTGGGTTGCACTAAATTTTAAAGAAATAAAGAGATACAAAGACAGAATGGAAAGAAACACTGCACTATCGAAGTATAAAAATATGTAGCATAGAAAAGAGTATTTCGCAGGTTGAATTCTCTGGACTGTAGAGGAACAATATAAGTCCCCAACGTGCCGGGACGTGTGTTATAAAATAGTAACATTCAATATACTCCCTTGGTTTCAAAATACATGTTCCCCTTTAAAAAAAAAATTGTTTTAGTTTAGGATTTTTCTATCATGTGCCCATTGACACACAATAAGCGCAGAAACTTATAAAATTGGGTCATTTTGATTAGTGGAGTTTTTGTGAATGCAGGGGGGTTCACCACTATTTTAAAAAGGAACCAATAAAAATAGTCCAATTTTGTAAGTTTCCGCGCTTATTGTGTGTCCATGGGCACATGGTAGAAAATCCATTTAATTTAATTACTTCAACTTTCGATGCAAATTTATATTTCCAAGATCAACTCTACTTCACATATCTCTTATTTATATTTTCAAATTTATATTTTGAAGATTAATCTTATTTCACATATTATAGTCAATTAGTGCAATTAATTTAACAATATTTATTTTTCTTAATATGTGTGATTTTTTAAAAGTGGACATGTATTTTAAAACGGATAGATTAATTGATATACAAAACTTTGCCTAAACTATATAACAAGTGCTCTAACATAATTGATACACTACAGAACTTTGTCACCTATACCATGAAGTGTATGGTTTAGAAAATTTCTGTCACAATAACAAAATGCTTTTTCCAAAAAAAATTAAAAAAAAAAACACAAATATGCATTTTAACATATTCAAGCCAACCTAGATATGAAGGGGAGAAAATAGATTTGTTATAACAGTTAGAACATTGCAGGGAATATCAAATGCTCTTTCTCAACCACGAATAATCAAATTCCCGACAAAATCTAGTAACAAAAATGTCTACTATCCATTTATTGATTAACAAAGTAAATAAATTTCCTGCAGAGTGTTAAAAACACAAGCAGGTTAAAAGAATTCCCCACAAGTCCCACAACCTTATTAGATACCCATAGACACAGAAAATACAAATGTACGGGCATGTCTCCCTGATAATATATTCAAAAAATTAATCACCCTAACTCCCGAAATGACACAACATATAATACATACCTGCCTATCCTCCCAATATCAGACGCAAAAACTAATTACAATTTCCGAGTAGTCTTCTGTATACTTATAACAAAAGAACAGGTTATTTAACTGTCTGTGCCTTGTCTCTACCTTAGTCCTGTATAGGGATTATAGTATTGAACGGGCATACCAGGAGCGTGGGAGTATGCATTAGCACCATACGGGCTGCCAAAGGGGTTTTGGGGCTGCTGTTGTTGGGGATTCATCATCATCATCATCTGCTGTTGTTGCTGCTGCAACATAAAAGCTGACTGCTGCTGGTTCATTGCTGCCATCTGCACAGAATGCGGTGCTGCAATATTGTTTGAAGCGTAGAATGGGTCATATGCGGTCTGCGGCATCATGAAATTGGCCATTTGAGGTTGCTCCCATGGGTTGGAACTGACATTCTGGTTGCTTCTTACAATTGCGTCATCGTACAGACTGTCTAGTGTAAGCTTGTCTAATCCTCCAGCCTTTTTATTTTTGTCAAAAATAATAGCTTCAGTTCAAAGTACTACTACTAAAAAAATAATCTACTGAACACCAATAAAGCAAGAATTATATTATCTTATGTTCTTTTTGGTTGGAATGAATGACACGATGTAGCCGTTGATTGATATAACCTACTTTTTGGATATTTCTGCATAATTTTCATTTTTTCCTCCACTCCATTGCACAAGTTTAAAATATAGTTCATTACTTCATGCTCATTCATTATTCCAACTAATATTAATCAGAAATATACAATATTAAAAACTATAATTTCTTCCCTCACCTCCTCCAATCCCTCTATTCAGCCTTTGCTTTTATTTTCATAATTTTCTTTCAATTCATAAAACTCCACCCACAAACGAAGCATCAGTGACTAAAAAAAGGACCTCTTTAGTTTAGTAAGATGCTCATGAAATCCTTCCCATACTTGTTCAATCACAATATTCAATGCAAACAGCAAGTGGAAGGAACTGGTATTAAATTGCAAAAACTTACAAGCTTGCTTGAAGCCACAGCACTCTCATTAGAGCTTGGAGCAGTAACAAGTGCTAATTCCCATCCTGTCGCTCCATTTGCCAGATCTAGTCCAGTTGTAGTTGGTTGATTGTCTTCACATGCCAAAAGCACAAAAAGTATACAGTTCTTTCAATGAAACTAAAAAAACAATTAAACCCAGGGAAATATTTTGTTGGAATGGCCGAATGGCACTTTAGGAACTCAACTGAAATTATATAATGAAAATAATGGACCTCCAAACATTCAAAAATGTTAAAGTCTCCATAACATTAAATTTTCGAGGAGACTCACCGACTGGTACAATAGCCAAAGCCAAAGCATTCTTCTCGTCTAAAGAAGCAGCCTCAGGAACAGGATCATCCAAACCCTGGCAACAAGAACATGCACTACCTTATAAGATAGGTCATAAAACCCATGATACACAAACCATTTATTTTCAATGAAGAACTTAAAGAGTTACAAAATTATACCAGCAAATCTGGTGGTTGAACAGCAGGAGTTGCCACTTTAATCGGTTCTGGTTCAGGCGGAGGTGGGGACGGTGGACGTTTCTCCTGCACTTCTGGAGATTTTTTGTACTCAATGGCTAATATTTCTTTGGGAGCATCGATTGCCTGGTTTACAAAAAAAAAAAAAATTACTATAACTAACAAATAACAGATTAATTTCACAATTAATTATAAACAAGAAAGCACCATTCTAATTTTACCAGATTCCAGTACTTGGTAAATTTAAAAGCTATGTAAATACCTGTTATATATAGCACTCGTCTTAATCTTTTACAAAGGTTAATTTGTTGATAATGAAGATGAGAGATCCAAAATAACGTGAAAAGTATAAAGTAACAATACAAGACAACGTAAAACTATATAAAACAAACCAAAACACTGGTTTCGTGCACTTATTTGAAGTAAACATTTGATAGACAGTATGTGCAATACATGTAACTCAGAATCGCCATCATCTTTGATGAACTTTTACAATGTCTATGCAATCACGTCCTGGTCCATGAGCTGGTACGCTTGAAATTTTTTGAAGTAACAAACATAATTATTTTCAAAAATCATCACTGCAAGTTATAATCTAAATTACATTGAGGCAGGGACTTGTAGTTTGTCCCTACTCCCGAAACAACTTTCCCTTTAGGTTCCTCACAGGAATTTAAAGGTAAGAATTTATCCTCGAACCATGCTTTTAATAACTTAAAGCTAGTGCTGCTTTACTGTTTTGCAAATATATATGACTTTCTTCGTAAGGCCATTTTAAGTTTAATTTGGTAATCAAATGTAATGGAAAGTTATCACCAAATGAAGGGGGAAAATCATCTATGCTTTCTTTGATAATTTCATTTGACAAAAATAGTAATATTCCAATTGGACACTTTCTTAATTTCCCATCCAGAAATGAATTTTGTCACTTAAAATTACAATGGTTAAATATTTTTTTCTAAGCACAATGAACGCATTATATCTAATATCTACATCTACAGCATTCAACAAATATATATTTTCGAACAATAAACGATCAGCAAAAATATTACTATTGCACATTCTAAACCTCACAAACATCACGGCAAAAATTAATATTGTATTCAGTTATAAAATCTTATAAAAAGAGAAACATTTAATGACATTAATATTCCTTTGAAATTCAAATATTGTTATAGACTAACATACGTAACTAATTAAATTAAAATATATATATATAAAGGGTTGGGTACTTGGGTTCTATGGAGTCTGTATAAAATACAACATCTTAACATGTTCTGCAGTGACTCCAATATAATTGGGGCTCCATATTACTCTAACCTATATACATATCAAAAGATAACTAACTTTTTAAATATAATTAATTAAGAAATAAGAATGAAAATAATTAAAGATTTATGGCCACAAGAGGAGGTAACATAACATCGACTCGCCAAAATAAAATTGATATTGTTTGCAATTATTTTTAAAAGATACAATTTTATTATATAAGAACAATGATAATAACATAATCAGTTTAAGTTAGTATCTATTTATGAATTCTTTACATAAAGAGATATAAGCACTAATGCCTCAAAGACCCAATCACTGCTTATATCAAGATAAAAATCAAGTTTAACATACCAAGTCCTTGCGAGCGGTGGAAGCACGAGGAGCTTCTCGCACATAGTCCTCCATTGCTTGTAGAAACGATGCAGGTGGCTTCATTTGTCATAAATTTAAAGTTTAGACATTCCGTTGGCGTAAAAAAACAAAAACAAAAAAAAACACACAAATGGCCAAATTTAAAAATTACGCCCCAATTATACCCTACCTGCTCAATTTTAATGAACCTTTCTCCACGTCCAGCATCGACAGTTTTACATATTTCGTAAAACTCTGACAGTCTCTCTGCCTGGATATTATGCACATATCTTAGATTTCCCTTCATTTCTCGAGATGGTAGTTTAATTTAAGGGGGTGGGAGGGATAATTTGACACAACTTTACCTGTTGCCCTGCCCTCCTGTAGATTTCCAAAGCCTTGAGAGCATCTTGTCGATTCATCTCAAAGAACTGTTAAAAAAGGCGTGCATTTAGTGTATTTAAAGAGAAATAAAATTTATGAATTTATAAGAATCAAAAACGTGGACTACCTTGTCAACCAAATTAACAGTACCATCGGTTATGGCATTATAGATTTTGATACTTTCTGAAGCAACCTGTTATAGTAAAATAGATTAAACAATGGACAAATTTGAGATGAGTTTCTGCAAGCCACTTAGATAATGATTGCTGCTTATAATTACTAACCATCGAAAGTGCTAGCTGAATCACAAAATTATGGACTGCTGCTCCTTGAGGCTGCATAAATGTTTCATAATTACCTTAATAACCATTACTCCACAAAAGAAGGAAAATAATATAAAATTAAAGAAGCTCAACATAAAAACTGAAAGATCAGAGACATTAAAGAAGCAGAAATCCTTGATGATTGGACTAACTACCAAGCGAAAGTATACCTGACAGCCTAAAACACGGAAAAGTAGTTGCTGCAAAGCTGGTAACTGATCAAGCAACTCAGGGGTATCCAAATCTTTGGTTCTCTGCACAACCAATCATCATCAGAAATTCAGAATAGAAAATTGATAAAGTATCTAGGATTTATGTCAGTGTTATCCAGAAGATTTACCGAGGAACAACAAGCATTCCCACAGAGATATAAGAGAAAGAGGGTTGACTTATAACAGCCACCTTAACTTTAGTTATATTAAGAAATGACTCTAAAATTCAACCTCACGATCTTCAGTCAAATATTCTGTTTCAGTATAGTGAATTTGAGACACTGAACTATGATAATAATTGCTAAGATGTTGTACGAAAAATTATCTAAAAACTGTGTTTCTCCTGACCCACAACTTGCAGGTACAAAGGAGACAAGCTCCAAGTGACTTCAGATGTCAGAATTACTTCGAACCGTTTTACAGCATTACAGCACTATAGACATTTTAGGTGCACCATAGAACACGTTTATAAATTATACTCCCTCTGTCCCATTGAATTCTATACGTTACTTTTTAGCACGCTTTTTAAGACTCATTTAAAGTATAGTTCCATAAAAAATTTTTAAAATTTTTCTTTCTGAATAAAAGTTTAATGTTTAAACTTTTATTCAGAAAAAAAAAAATTAAAAAGAATTATGGAACTACACTTTATAGGAGCCTCGAAATGCGTGCAAATAGTAAACATATACATCCCCGTGGGACGGAGGGAGTAATTACTATTTTGCAACAGCATCTAGACTGTACAAGTAAACCCTCGAAGGGGAGGGGGAAAATTCCTTATTTAGGCTCCAAAATCACCCAACAATTCAGTAGGTTGTGATATAGTAGTGATTAAATTACCATAAGGAAAATGAAAAGGAAGTTAAAAGTATACCGGGCGATCTGTTTCGACATCATGTTTCAACACCCTGAAGCATTCCATCCGCTCTTCCAAAAACAATGCGTAGGTGCGAACCCATGCAGAATAATCCCATGCTGAGCAGAGAAGATCATAAATAACATAGGCCCTTTAAAGTTTGAACTTCCTTTTATAGTGCAAAAGACCCGATATAAAAATTTTGTTTCTTACCATTAGGACCAGAGTCATCTTTAAAGTGAGCCATGTTGAGCATATGCCCTTTGTTCCTGCCATAATTTATAAGCTCTTCCTGAAACGTGGGATCCACCTCCCTCAGAGCTCGATGAATAACAATTAATGTTTTCAAGGCAACCTGGTTGGAACAAGAAGAAAAATGAGCAGCGTGATTAATTAAAGTGAAGAAGCAAATCACACATTTACAGGATCTGAAGTATTCATTTAGTAAATTACTAATATTAGCAGTTATAAAGTTCAAAATAGACATGAATCTAAATCTATATTCCTGATGACTACAACATATCACAACCATACACTCATTCCCCTTTCCCTTCTATTATTGGCATTTTAAATATTCTTTTATAAAATTTAAACCCACAAGTCCATGACCTTTTAGTCATGAGTAGTATAAGTGAAAGGGAAGTACCGATTTAAACCCATGACCTTGTCATATGGAGGAAAGGGGGTGGGGTGGGGATGAGCCTTCCTCAGTAGGCTTTCCCTGAATCAAGGACATGGAATGTAATGGCCAAGTCTAACTAGTGGTGAAGTTTTTCTAATAATTTTTCTAATTTAAGCTAATTACTGGTCCAAATTGTTCAGAGTGAAGATGCTATTACAAGTTCACAACTAGGTATTGGTTATGATATATAGTATATTTTATTTCGGTAATACCCAAACTTTTGAGGCTCCTTTAGGAATAAAAAACTTGTGATGTCAAAGGTAAACTCAATGGCCATTATGACCTGGGAAGCTAATTCTGACTCCCAAAAACTCTGCATTTGCTGCAGTACAAGATCACATGCACGACGTTTTACATGATTAATAATATTATATCTACCATTTAAAGAATTCGACAAAGTCATTGACCACGACAAACATGTTGAGTAAGGTTCTAACAAATTTGTAAGACCTCTAAGAATTATAAAAAGAAAACATTGACGTATTCTTAGAGAGAACTCCATTTTATGCCACAAAACTATATTGCAGTGCCTATATATTTTGTTATTTGTGCTAGTTCATACGATCCTATTGGCAAGAATCATACCGCCCAATTATGTGTCCTCGACAAGCGTCTTGCAAGAGCGTGAATGCAGTATGCAACATCAGCACGAGGCCTTGTAGCAGAGATGGCAGCAAAAATAGCTGCAACAATCAACACAATTAAGTGTGTTAGCTTCCCTATCCGAATAGGAGAGTGCAAAATTTGAGCAAGTACACATAATACAGGTCAACAGGTCACAATCCGTCCTCAAGAAAGTACTTGCCTCTAATGTGCCTTTCTTTAGCAGGGCGCTCAACATGATTAGTTGCTTTAACAATGTTGATGTCCAACTCCTGCAGAATGTATCCAATCCAAAGAAAAAAATGTTAGAATTACAAACACAAGAACCCATTGGAAAGTTAAAAATGAATACAGATACCTTATAATCACTATTCACTTTAGCCAAATTGACAGTTGTCGTATCCTTGATAGCTCCAAGTGCTTTTCTCAAACTACTCTGTGTACCACCTCCTGACATTTTTTCAATAATTTACAAAATTCTGCAAAACACAGCGCAAATCCCTCTGATCAGTACAACTACATCTCTTATAAAAAATAACAATTAATCTTTGAATTTGAAAAGAGGTCATGTCTTCTAGGAAGAAAAAAATAACACACACATTCACATCACACCAAGGAGGCGTTTGTTTTACCTAAAATGTAACTTGCAACATAAAATAAGTCAAAAGCAAAACATTTGTCCGTTTCACGACTTTAAACCTACTTAAAGTTATATTCTTTAAATGAGGAGGTGCTTACTTTAAGTTTGTGGGAACTTGCAAAATCTCAATATTACCTTCATCACATGTAACTTTGATTGGTTGTTCTTATATTTCTCATAACTTAAGATTTACATATCATCAACTAAATTATATAAACAGATAGTATCTTCTAAAGCAAAAGATTAGCTTTACTTGAAACTTACAACTAAAACTTCTTAATTACCTAATCTTTTCTCAGACATAAGCCGAATACATTATATAACAAACGCTGAAACAAGTCAAAATCTGAAACTAAGCAATTCACTATATCACAGATCATAATGATGCTTACGAATTACACAATCAATCGAATCGAATTCAAAACATTAAATCGCAATATACGAAGTTGACTAACACCACAACACAAACGCACATAATCAACATAACAACAAAGCAAAAGCTTCCTGATGATCAACAATGAAAAATATGCACACACTTATATTACATAATTTCACAAATCAAACGTACACAATTCTCCACAGATAATTTAAAATCCGCATATTAATAATTAGTATAACAGTAATAACAGACTAACAGTTGCAACTTACAGCAGAATTATATATATATATATAATCAGAAGTCGAACGAACCTGCAGCTACAGATATGTATAATGAATCGCACAGGTAATTGCAATTGTAATTGTAGCTGAGAATTTTAATAGAATATGAGAGAGAGAGAGAGAGAGAGAGAGAGAGAGAGATGAAGAAAAGTATGAGGGAAAAAAATTAATAATTCGTATTTGGTTGGCCGTCGGCATCAAAATATATATACATACAACTACAACATTATTTGTAATTTGGAATTAAAAATACTTACACTGTTTTTTCTAGCTGTATGTGCTGTATTTGTGTCCTGTAGAATTATGCGCGATGTATGCATATAAAGACAGTGTATGTAATGTCGGTGTGGAACACATTTACACTTATGCCATTTTATGTAATTTTTTATTTTTGGTGGAGATTAAGATGAGTTGTAGAAATTTGACGGAATAATGGAGTCTGACATTGACTACGCGTTGTATTTTAAGAAGGTTAGCTTTATTTCAAAATATAATAGATTTAATAATTATCGACTGTTATCCTTTTCGAAATTGAATCGGAAAACTTAAAACCAATCTAATTAGAATCTAACTATGTATGGGATTTACTCCCAGAATTTCCCTATATATACATCACCAACCCCAGACTTACCCCAGACTTGTATTTTCATTCTTTTTTGATATTCATGGATTATACAAATTCTATGGTGAGCGGAAAAAAGACAATTGTTATTCGCGAAGTTTGGGAGCGAAATCTCGAACAAGAGTTTTACCTTATTCGAAGTGTACTGGAATCGCATTCGTGTGTCTGTATTGATACTGAGTTTCCTGGATATGTTGTTCCGGACAACGAAAATCGAAAGTTCTATGATCTTAAGCCTGATGAAACTTATGATTTAATGAAGGCTAATATTGATGCTTCGAAGTTGATTCAACTTGGTCTTACTCTGTCTGATCAGTACGGCAATCTTCCAGATTTTGGGTCAGGAGTATGTTTCGTGTGGCAGTTTAATTTTCGAGAATTTGACGTAGAGAAGGATTTGCAGAATTTTAGTTCGATTGCTTTGCTTAAGCAGCACGGGATTAATTTTTCGGCTAATAAGGAGTTTGGTGTTTGTTCAAGAGATTTTGCGAGGCTTTTTATGAGTTGTTTTGGACCGAATTGCACTTGGATTACGTTTCATGGAGGATATGATTTCGGTTACTTGATAAAAACCTTGACAAACTCTGATTTGCCTAGGGATTTGGAAACGTTCATAAATTTGTTGAGGTACTTCTTTGGGAATTCAATGTACGATGTTAAGGCGATGATGGAGCCTTTTCGTTTGCGTGGTGGTTTGGAGTTGTTGGCTTCGCGTTTTAACTTGGTTCGTGAAGCTGGGAAATCTCATCAGGCTGGTTCTGACAGTTTGCTCACTATGCAGCTCTTCATCAAGGTGAAACAATGGTGTGTTTGTCATCACTATGGGGCTGCATTGAGCCCTTGCATGCCTTATGGTTTGAATCTAGAAGTGAACAGTAGAGTTAAAGTCTGATTATTCATGTTGGATGTACATACAAAAAAGAAAGTACATCAGTTAGCAAAAAAGATACGGTGTGTTTTATAATGTATGATTAGCCCTTTCTAAATTTTCTTATGAAACATTGTATTTAGGAGTTATATATCAATTCTTGTGTTTTTTTTTTATATAGTCTATGTTGATGGTTTGTGAGGTGTGTTTGAAAATATTAATAGCCATTTACATTCTCAAATTCTAATGATTTATAATTTTATATTCTACAGTGTCCAGGACAATGTCGACAGTCTTATTTTTTACCTCCCATGTTTTGCACTCTCATGCTTGCTAGCACTTCCATTTTAATCTGTAGCAGCAAACGCACTTCCACTGTAGTCTGTAACAGAGAACTCGTGAAAGCATATGGTATTCAATATTTCTTACGTTCTATACTGGTTTGAAAAATAAATTAGATGACACCTTTCTTCTGTAACATTTTTCAGTAATAATCATGATAATTAATATCATGTTGCTGTTTATTTATCACATTTTGTTGCTATGGTAGCATAATCATCAAAGAATTATATCTAGTGTTGGTTGGTTAATGCCAAACAATCTTTTCCTGCCTCATCTTGCAACCTCGAAGATGAAGCATCTTCTTCACAAACGTGACACTGGGTATATATTAGGTGCTGATTTAGAGAAGGCTTTAGGCTTTTTTTATCTGCAACCCTATAAACTACAAAGCACCTCAATGGGTCTTTTCATCGATGGCGTCTGTGGAGGACGATGTAGTGCATGATCTGAGGTGAGCTGGATGCGTTATGGTTTTTGTGCTCCACATGATGAATTTGGCGTCCCATGGCTGACACCATAACAACCATGGTCCTAATTGGACTAGTGAAGAGATGAGAATGACTGTTTAATTTTTTATAGAATTGAAACCATTCAACCTCTATTTTTCCTGATAAAGTCCTCCATGGCATAAAATTAAAAGGATGGAAGTCTCTATTGGATTACCTCTTAGCTTGCTTGTATATATATTTAACATTTATTTTTACACAAGACAACACTCATAAGTGCTAAAGGAATTATAAAGGGACACTGGTCAGCTATGCTCATGATTGTCAGTGTGTAAAATGTAAAGTTTATCACCCCGCAACTTTTCCTTAAGTTATGTGCTCTTTATTCAGATGTGTAATGCATTCTGACAAAGTTAGTCAACAGCACAAAATATATAATGAGACTTTAAATTTTATCAAACAAACTTTAAACATCTTCCTTGTTTGCAAGCATTTATACATCCAAGGACACATGACTTATAAGAGTCTTTGAGGTTAGTTCTATGACCTGAAATGCTCCACGAAATTCTACAAGGAGACCTGCTGTATTGAATCTGAGTCTTCGCCTGTACTCATCTTTGTCCCATTTGTTCACAGGGTTCTCCATCATATCAGTCACTCGGTTTAGTGGAACACCATGTTTGTGTATTTGGTAGGTTTCGAGCAAGACATCTGAGGTCATTGTCTAGTGGTAAAGAAAGTTTGGGATTATGGACTGTTAGTCTTCATGTTTCAACCATAAAGCTTGATGTCGATGATACTAATTTGCCACTATGTTTCAGAATTATTTCCCACTCAAAAACTTATAAACTGCCGGTGAGTTTATCGAAAGAATCCCATGTGCAAAAGGGATGACTCTGCCTTGCATGATCTTTAGTCATTGTAGAAAATTGTAATCCTATATTACAACAACATTCCTTATATGGTCTCAAAATTGGCAAGACAGGCTATATGAATTAATTATATGATTTTCATCTTTTTTGTACTGTTAACATCTTGGTGTAACGTGATTATAAGTAAAAAATTATTTATACTAGCTAGTAGAGGAATATATATACTCTAATTACAATGGTAATGCACCTTGTATATCTTAGGCTTTGTTATCAAGTAGCCTAATATGTTCAATATATTTATTGGTAATCTATTATTCATATACTTGCTAATGCAGTTAAATTTTTACAGAGTTATAACAACACTTTTCCGGATTTGAGCAGGCTGAAACAGAAGCAGATAGGATTGATTGGGTAAAAATAATACAAGGGGTTGAATGCTTCCCTTTTGAACTAGCAGCTGTGATGAGCGTGTAATTTATCTTAATATTGTCCTTATATTTTAGTTATTTTGTATTGATTTGGATTTTTATTTAACAAATATTAATATTTTATTATAGGTATCAAGAAGTTATAATAAAGGAAGGTTTGGAGTTTACAAAATCAGATTTGGAGTTTAATTTGATTTAAAATCGGATTGTATAAGCCGTTTGCGCAGTCTACACTGTGTGGGCCATAATTTAAGTTCTAGAAGTCGGATTCAGATGATTCAACAGCCCACGGAAAGCTTATGAGAAGAGTTTTATTTCAGAAGTGGTCTTGAATTCAAAGTCCTGCATAATCAGCCCAGAATCAAAGTCAAAAAGTCAACTACGAATTTCCACATTCTCGGAATTCAAAGTCCAGCATAATCAGCCCAGAATCAAAGTCAAAAAGTCAACTACGAATTTCCACATTCTCAAAATTCAATTCTAATTGGGAAATCTCCTTGTATTTGCATTATATCATTAAAAAGACTATTATTAGATATAATAGAATAGATAGATCAGATCTTATACTTGGGGAGATAGAGGGAGGCAAGAGACAAGAAGCCACACAAAGGAAGGAGGAGAAAAAGCAATCAACGAATAAGAATTCTGCCATTGAAGACATTCAATTGGCTTTGTTTTCTCTTATCTTTAATTATTTCTTCTTATGAACATGTGTTGGTTGTCTTGGGATTGTTTTGAGATATTTTTTATGAACTAAACTTATATGAGTTGGGATTTTTATGGAACCCTGGTATGGAATTGTTGGTGTTTTGATAAGAATTACTATATGCAGTCTGCGGTTTATTCGTTCAAGTAATTTTCATGCTAATACTTGCTATTGTCTGATCAGCTCTAGTAGGCTAACGAGTTAATTATAATACTCAGAGGGTTATAGTTAATTGACATAAAACTTGAATGGTGCATGATCATATCTGTTGATATTAATTTTGTGACGATATAAACATATATTGTTACCTTGCATAGCCGTGTGAAATTGGTGCTTAATTGCATTTTGGAAGTTAAATTGGGCATAGACATATGTTAGTTTAATTACAGAATTTATACCTTAGTGAGTTCGAGAGAAACCTATGATCATTGAATTTCAGGTTATTGAACTGTGATCTTGCTGTTGTATTACACTGCTTTATTACCGACATGAACATATTAGGGGGAAGTAATTATCTTGAATCATCTTTTCATATCTGAACTTATCCATATCTCTTTGCTAGTATAGTATTAGTTAGTTAATTTAGTTATTAATTAATTAGTTCAATTAGAAAAACCAAAATTCATTATTGTGTTCTATAACTGAATTGTTTGATATTAATTGTGATTTATACAAATATACTGTCCTTGAGGAACGATATCTGGTATTTACTACTGTATTACTTGTTTACGATTGTGTACACTTGCACATCTAGATTTTAAGCAACAAGTTTTTGGCGCCGCTGCTGGGGACTGTTATAGTGTTTATTGCAAAGTTAATTATCTTGAAATTTGGTTTGTTTTGTGGTACCTACGTGGAGAATTCTTGTTGTTTATCGGGTTCAACAAAATTGAGTTATGTATTCTCCATATGCGATGNATGATGAAGAATGTGCTGCTTGAGATCGCGAAATTCTTTTCTTGCAGGATAGAATAGCTTCTATGTACGAGAAGGTTAAGGATTTGTGCATGGAAAGGAATCGTCCAATTTGGCAACCACTGATTCCACTACGGAGCCGAACTGACAATGTTTCGTGTGTTTATTGTTGCGATGCTCATACTTATGACTATTGTCCTTCTAATCCAGATTCTATTTGCTTTGATGTCAATCAGCCATTTGTGCAACCTCCCAATTATATTTGGATCAATGAAGGAGCTTATCCCGGAACTTCACCAAAAAACGCTAATTCATTTTTTCAACAATCCCAGCAACAGGAGTTTGATGATGGAAAGGAGGAGTCAAAATCCGTGTTAGTTGAAACCGAAAAAGAGGAGAAGGTCTTTCAAACGATATATGATCTTGAAGGATATGTAGATGAATCTTTGGTAAACTGTGTTGTTGGTGTTCTAGTTTCTGATAAATTAGAACAAAATTCATATGAAGATCCATTGGAGCAGCACATGAATATTCTCAATTCTGGACATGAGAATAAAGAAGAGGAGTGTTTAATCTTGGTGGAGGTTAAATTACAAGAGGCAAAGACAATGCATTGTTTTGAATCATTTGAAGTGCTATCTATAGAAGTCAACCCTCCAAAAGCATCTATTAAAGAACCACCTTATCTGGAATTGAAGATGTCTTCTCATTCTAAAGAGGTTTATTCGAGTTCATCTCCGACTTCATCCATCATCATCTCAGCAGACTTACCTCCTGTTAAAGAAGAATTATTTTCGAAGCTACAAAACCACAAGTCAGGTACTGGATGGATGATTTCAAACTTTCGGGATATTATCTTTTCTTTTGGTATGCATATATGGCGTGAGAGCAATGTTACACGCACTCTTGCTGAGAAGTGAAGGAAGCTGAATCTTGTTGTCAAAGACGTGGTCCTGGAAAAGATAATTAAATGGCCATTAGGAGATGCGGTGCATAATTTTACATTATGGTGTGAAATTGACGAATAGAGAAGTTGGTTCTATGTCTAGCCAAAGACTTAAAAGAAAGGCGCTTCCTGAGAGGCAACCCAAGATTTTAGTATTATTTAGGTTTTTTTTTTTACTCCTACAAGTGATCTTTATGTGTTTGTTTGAAGTGGTTGTTACAAGCGCTGAAGATGAAAAATTCGCAGAAAATTTTCTAGTTGAGTCAGATATCTTGTTTTGTGTTTCCCGAAGTTCCAACGGTCCGATCGTCTTGAATTTTGGACAGCATCTTCCTTACTCTTTTATCTTGATTTTGAACGGTGGAGATCAGATTTGGAGGTCCAGAAGGTCACTTTAGTGAGACCAGAACAAGAAGTATTCACACCACTGTGAGGTTTAAATTCTCCGTGGCGTGTCAACTTGAATTGGACAGACTACCCGTAAGGAGAGCATAGCTACCCATGATGCAAAAATCGTTGTTGTTAAATGCTTTTGGCTACCTACAACAACATCCGTCTTTAATCTTGGGGAGTTTTCTTTCTCTTCTCATAGTGTAGTTTTATTTTATTTTTAATTATATATTTAGTAGTTAATTAGCATATCATTGGGGATAATGAACCGCTTAAGTGTGGGGATGTGTTCACAATTGTGTGTTATATTGTGATATTTTTATAAAAACATAAAAAAATAGAAAATTTTAAAAAAATATGATTGCCTTGTCAATATAGCATGTTAATAAGGATAAGTACACACTATGTGGACTTATTTTTCTTGTGTCATATTTATGTCCCCTTGGCATAAAATACCTTATGCATGATTATGTCTTGTATGTGCTTGCTAAAATTCAAAACTTGAATGTACGTCGTTATCAATTTTGACGAGTATAGCATGCTATTACCCTGTGAGATCTTGAGCTTAATTTGTGGTTAATGTATCCTTTTTATCAATCTACTTTTTTTGTGAGCTATTCATCATTGTGTATGTTGCTCTAGAACTTGCTTTAAACCAGGTCATGCGCATATTGATATTGTGTATGTGTAAAAATGATAAAGGCACTAGGATTAACTGTATTGTCCCAAACAGTACCCTGAAAAATAATCCTTAGTGAGCCCTTTGAGCCTATATCATTTTTCTTCGTATGTCACCAATTAAATTTTGAGCTTAATTTATTCTTGTCTTGATTGACTAGTAGAGCAATGTGATATATCCTGAGATTGGTAAAATATTAAATGTGGGAATATTAAGTGTGGGAATTTCTTTGTTTAAGTGGGATATTTTGGTAGAAATCAAGATGATGTAGTTACTTGCTCATGGAGAAAAAAAAAAGAGAAAATTTTTGAATTTATTGCAAAAAAGTATCAAGTACTCATTTGAGATCAATAGGTGGCAAGTGCAATGTCATATGAAAGGAACAATCCATATACATGTGCTGGTATTAAGTAATATGTCTTGGTGACTTTTCACTGCCCTTGGTTACTGGAGAATGACTTGACTTTGGAAAAAAAAAAGAATTGAGCAAGAAAAAGATCAAGTAGATTTTGTGTTCATTGGTAGGGCTGCAAATGAACAGAGCCGTTTGTGAACAAAACTCGGACTCGGCTCGTTTAAGTCAACTCGGCTCGGCTCGTTTTCTTAAACGAGCCGATCTTGAACATGAAAAGGAGCTCGGTTGAGTAAACGAGCCGAGCCGAGCTTTTTTGTCTGTTCGGCTCGGACTCGGCTCGTTTAGCTCGGACTCGGCTCGGACTCGGCTCGA